>VYZS01071961.1:5903-16233 GCA_013400695.1 Neodrepanis coruscans
ACAAATGCTGGCATACAGAATTTTACCTTTGGTAAGTGGTAATGGTTTTATTTTGAAAAAAGCGGTTTTTCTTCACTTCTGAAACTATAAATTATCATGAATAGAGCGTTACTTTTGACCATCTCAGCCTCACCGCAAGTACTGTGTACAGTTTGGGTCACCACAATAAAAAAACTATATAAAGATGTTCTTAGACAGCATCCAAAGGAGAGCTATGAAGATGGTGAAGGGCCTTGAGGGGAAGCTGTATGAGGAGCAGCTGAGGTCACTTGGTCTGTTCAGCCTGGAGAAGAGGAGACTGAGGGGAGACTTCATCGCAACTTCCTCGTGAGGGGAAGAGGAGGGGCAGACACTGATCTCTTCTCTGTGGTGACCAGTGACAGGACCCAAATTGCCTGAAGTTGTGTCAGAGGAGGTTTAGGTTGGGTATTAGGAAAAGGTTCTTTACATAGAGGGTGANAAACATACTTGATAGTGGTGCAGTCTGAGACAGCCACCAAAGATCTGAGATGTGGCATAAGATGAGAGGATGTTCACTTTTAGAGCAAAGTTTGGCTTCTTTGAAACATTTTAAACTCTTACCTCTGAAACTCTTACCATCCAGTGGATGGTAATCCTATGCTAGATATATCAATGCTTGACACTTTACACATTAGTGTCTGGCAGCTGGACATGAAGCTTTTTCTTGAAGTCATATAACAATGCCTGATATAAATTGATCATTCTCTTTAACNTTTAAACTCTTACCTCTGAAACTCTTACCATCCAGTGGATGGTAATCCTATGCTAGATATATCGATGCTTGACACTTTACACATTAGTGTCTGGCAGCTGGACATGAAGCTTTTTCTTGAAGTCATATAACAATGCCTGATATAAATTGATCATTCTCTTTAACTGGTTTCACATTTTTAATAATATTTTTTAATACCATGTCAAAGTTGGGAGCTAGTTGTAGGCTAAACAGTTTCTCTCTAGGGACTCCAGATTTTCTGAAGATAAAATTCTATAATTGCATGATATTTAAGGCTGAAATACCTGACCACAGCATCTTTCTTTAATAATCATGTTTCTTTAGAAAATTCAAGGACCTGGGCTTTGGGCTTAATAAGAAAAGGAAGAACTTGAGAATGAGCTATTCAGTTATATTTAGGAATATTTTAGTAATGTTAAAGTTCTACGCGAGCTGTCCTACTTAAAGCTTAGTAATGCTCTGAAGACTTTGACTCTAAACTTAACTTCAGAGTACATGCTTTGAGGAAAAGTAGTGAGAATTAGGTAATCAGGTCATGGTTTCCTTTTCTGCACAGCCACTGAGGGGCTATTTTTTCAAAGTCACTTTTACAAACTTTTACTTCACTTTTTTGGTTGGAGACTACATATCTCTATTAGCAATTCTAAACAAATGGTTGTGTTCAAATCAGCTGGTTCTTGTTTCTACAAATATACGAAATAGCATAAAGATACTTAGTTTTAATCATCATTTAGCAACCAACATATCAATTATTAAACATATGGAGGCTTGTGATAGTCACATAAATATCATTTATATCCCCTGCAATCTTCAGAAAATCTTGCTCTCCTTAAATTCTGGGTTTATAATCAAAAACAGTCTATGAAGGAACATTGGGTATGTGTCCAGCACTCTTGCAGGTGAAGGGATGGTATCTGGCAATACCTCTTACTGAGGTGGCAAAATTTTTTAATGTAGTCAAACATCTATCAGGCTGATATCCTGCAATACTGAATATTGGGTGTGTTCTTGAGGTAGCCTTCTAGTTTCAGTGTTGCAATCAAAATAGCATACTGTGAATGAAAGCATCAGAAGAATGTGGATAATGTGTTTGCCTTTCAGTAAATCATCAGTTAACTCTTGTGCTGAGATAATTTGTTTTTGTTACTTGCTTACTCAATTAAACCAACCATTAGACTGAGTCTGGAAGAACTATGACGATTTGTTATCTGTAGAAACCCGTTGTACTCTGTCTAGTCTTCTTTAAGATTTACTTAGGTAAGTGAAAATAGATCTCATTACTTCATTTTACTCTTCATTTATCTTTTTCACAAAACAGCATGAAATTCAACACCATTTAGAATTCGTGCTTGGCTCCTTGATTCTTACTTTCAGTCTACTGTGAGGAGCAAGACTGATGCTGGAGAAGTGTCCTTGGGGACACATAAGGCTGTTGTACTCAAATTGTAACTTAAAAGTTGATTCACAGGACAGTGTTGAATCTCAGTGGTGTTTATTTGTATTATGCTTTTTTTTCTTTTAGACAATGCTATTCATATCATAGTGTAGCAAATGCACCCCCAGAAGTGCCAAAAAAGTAGTTAAACATCATATAGGTAGTATCACCAAGTTGTTTGTCCCCAATTCCATTTGCAACACTTGCCCCTGTCTGTTCAGAAGTTACTGCATTTGCACAGCTCTCAAAAACCACCAGGGCTCAGAAATGAAGTGCTAATCTGGGAGTTTGTCAAGAAATCTGTACAACAAAAACTGTGACTTTTACCTTTCTTTGATCCTTGAAATAACCTAAAATACAAGGGTCTGTGGTATTTTGCTGGGAAGAAGAAAAAAAAAAAAAAGAAAGCTGGTGGAATTGGGTGTCTTAGATGCGGTACTGTTCATATTATGAGATTATAAATGCCTGGTTTCCCTGCTCACAGAGGAGTTCCCTTGTAAGCATCTCCAGGTTTCATTCAGCCGGTGGTTGTTCAGAAGGCTGTCCTACAGAATTTTATCATCCAACTCACAGTTTTGGCTCAGATCCAGTTTCAGATTTCCATGAGTGTTACTACTATACAGGATATATGCCTGTTTTAAATAACTTCTGTAGGGCTCCTGCTCTCCTATGTTTTCACTCTTTTCACGAAATCACACAATCAGGTAGCCCTCACCTGGCTACAGCCTCCTCTCAGGTAGTTGTAGAGAGTGATAAGTTCTCTCCTGAGCCTTCTATTCTCCAGGATAAACAACCCTTGCCTTTCCTGGACTTGTGCTCCAGACCTTCACCAGCTTTGTTGCCCTTCTCTGTATCTGCTTCAGCACCTCCTTGTCCTTCCTGAATTGAAAGTCTGAGAGCTGGACACAGTACTCAAGATGTGGCCTCACCAGTGCCATAGGGAGAGAATGAATTCCCTAGTCCTTCTGATCACACTATTTCTGATTCAAGCCAGGATGCCACTGGCCTTCTTGGCCACCTGGACAAACTGCTGGCTCATGTACAGCCACTGCTGACCAACACCACCAGGTCTTTTTCTGCTGAGCAACTTTCCAGCCACTCTGTCCCCAGCCTGTAGTGCTGCATGGAGTTGTGCCCGAAGTGTAGGACCCAGCCCTTGGTCTTGTTGAACCTTTCGTAATAGCCCATGCAAATCCAGCCTTAGCAGGAAATATTCCAGCTCTTCTGTGCACTGTATCAGTATCCAGAGGAAATGCATGTGCTATACAGTTCAGTTCCTATTCGGCTTTGCCATTGACTCGCATTTTAAGTGATATCTCTTTTTTTGTTGAAAGTGTTTTAAAGGATTTCTCTGTATTTATGTTGAAAAGACAGCCGGTGGAACCCATCAATTTATACATGTTTGACTTAATTTGTAACATTATTACTGGAGGTGGAGTGCAATGAATGGAGCAGTTATTGTGTGATGCAAGAATTTCCTTGTAAGACAGAGAAATGTAAATTGTGAGAATTAGTTCGCTTATAGAAGGATGCATGTATTTTGAATATCAGATGTTTGTGGAAAATTTCTCTATAACTGAACAGGAGAGATTTTTCTTGATGGTTGAGAGTATTAAGAATCATTCTGTTGTTTATCCACATTTTGTCTGGATTGTGAGCTGCATTGAAAATGCATGCAATTTTTTCCCTTTTGCATTAAATTATGCCTTCATTGGTTCAATTTTACTGCATATCATTACAGCAAATTGATGTGATTCCGTAGATGACCATCATATGGTCATGATTATGGTAAAAAGCCTAATAGTTTTATTCCTTTTTTTCCCTCTCTTTTTTCCTTCTCCTTTTTTTGTCCTTCCTTTTTTTTTTTTTTTTTTAATTTATTTTCCCTCTCTCTTTTTTCCTCCTTGGAGCTGTTTTGGCAACTGGAGACAATTTTCATTTTGACACATTTGACATAAAGGATGGAATCTGTCCAGTTTGGGAAGCAGAAAAGCTAGAAGAGAAAAAAAATTCCACCATTGTGTTACCGAAGCTAAGAGTATTCTTTCTGTTCCTTCAAATAGAAATAGTTTTCAGTTTCAGCTCAGGATACACATGAGAATAAATTGCAATTAAACGACTTTTTTTTAAGTGAAAGAATTTAACTATGTTGTTGGCACTGTAAAACTTAACATTTTATGGAAGCAAAATGGAAATCCAGATTATGACATATATTAAACATAGAATACGTAATTTATGATTTTGGGGATCCAGCCAAGAGGTGTCCTAAAAAGAACCAATAGCCACACACATGCTGTTACGGGAGTCAGTCCTGGACTGACAGGTATATGTATCTAAATGTGGGATTTTTCTATGTGGTCAAAATTTCAAAATGAACATGCCATTGAATCATTGAATTGAGTTCATCCAAAGTATGGAGGTATTTCCACATGCCTGCAACCCCTGTGCAGAAGAGCAGAAGTATGCATACCTCCAAAACCTATGTTGTTAACTCATTTCTTCTGCCTGTAAAGGGAAAACTTGCTGGCCCTATCTCTGTGTCGCTGAAACACACATTTTACTTTTTGACTATAAAGTGTTACATCCCTTTGCATTAGTGTCACTATGTCTTGTTCTTCCAGTCTTGCCAAAAAGAATAGAGGGTGGGTAGGGAGGTCGATTAGAGTACTCCTGGCTTCTTTCAGGGACAAGCGAGCCAGGGAATGTACTGAATGAAAGGTGTGTTCTTAATGCTACTTCCTTAAGCAGTAAGCAACTATTACATCTTAAATCCAATCTCAAAAAATCCTGAACTTTCTGTGATCTTCAGCAATCTGCTCTAGCTCTCCTTTGCATCTTGTGTTACTGCTTATGGGCTGTATTAATTCAGATACAATCTCTGGAAACTGTGGCAGTCGGCTGTATTAGACTCCTCCCAAATGGGATCCTTGCCTCAGAATGAGCTTCCACTCTTTAAAATTGTTTTGGTAAATTGTGCTTTGCCTTCCAGTAAAATTTATTTTGAAGTTTCATGAAAAACAACAAAAAGAAAGCAGAAAGGCAATTTGTGTGAAGCCTCAAGGCATTTATTACAGGTAAATTCAGAGAAAAACTTGACAAACTAAAGGTAAATAGGGAGAAAAGGTTGTCAAGTGCATCAATATAGTCACTCTAATTTTAAAATTAATTCAAACAATCACCTAAATCCATTTTAACTGAAGTGTAAAGATATCTCTGGTTTGTACTTTGAGTGACCTGTTGATTGCATTAGTCTGTCGTTTTGTATGAGCTAAAATTACCTATGGGATCACATTAAACTGAAATTGCAACATGCATTTGTGAAGTGAGGAGAAACAACCAGATATTCAGAAAAAGACAGTCTGAACCTGTTCTCTTTTGTGATTAGGTCTACTTTTCTAAATAGATGAGTTAGTGTGTTCATCACTAGTGCAAGTCATGGTGAAGCATTGCCAGGTACTTCATATTAGTTTTTTTCTGTGTGTGTAGCAAGTCTGATGCAACTTACTGCAGTAAGAACTTCAGAAGAATCTCCTGAGAAAACTAAAAGCAAGTGCTATAGGAGGGCAGTTTCTCACAAATAATGAACACAGTTGCAGAAGCTGCTATAAACCAAGAGAAAACCAACAAAACACAAAGGATTTTTGTAGGTTTACAGAAAATAAGCCAAGAACTACTTGACTTTTTTTTGGTGTTTAAAGGTAAAATGGGAAAGGACACACCTGGTTAACGTAAAATTATCCTGGATCCATCCTTTTCTATTTTTTTGTATCTTGTGATGAACTTGAGCCCAACTGTGAAAGAAACTGTAGGAGGAATAGACTTACAGAGGAAAATAGTTGTTTCTGTAGAAGTAATGGAAGAAAACTATGTCCTAAAAAGGTAAAAAGAGGGAGATCAGGTGTTTCTGCTTTTTTACAACCTCTAAAGAAGGTTATTTTCAGTTCTATATAATTTTAACAGCTCTATATATAATTTTCATGGAAGAAAATATCAATTACATTTAAAATTATCTAGCTTTGGATGAAATGGCATATTGATTCTTAATTCCATGGAGAATGGGTTTTAAGATGCATATGATAAATTCTTAATAAGTAGTTTCTTACTGCTGCTTTAAACATGCATTTCTCAGAAACATCTTTATATTCCTTTTGTTGTTTGCTTTGGCTATTTAGACTTCAAGGTCTTCAAAATGGGAATTCTACCTAGTACAGAGGCGCCAGGGCAGAATTGTTTCTGAAGTTAAGGCTACTGAGATGGCTACTGCTAGTACGACATTAGAGATATTTGTTGTCAGGCCTCAGAAAGCAATGATTATTAGAACTATAATATCTGCTGCTCATCACTATTACTATAATTACTGCTGATTAATTATTTCTGACTTTAAGCAGTTGTTTTTTGAAGTCATGTCCCTCTGTTCTCTGCATTTTGCTGATGAGATCTGTTTGTTAGTTCAGCTAATCTTTCTCTGCTTCTGCTGGCTATATTTTCCCACGTCCTTTAGTACCATCTCTGTTTGCCCAGGACATATTTTCCCCTTGGCTTTCCAGTCCCTCTCATTCCCCTTCCAACACTTATTTCTTCTCCCTGTACTGTTTTCCCATGTGTCCTTCAGAGAAAAAATAGCTTTTAGAAATACAAAGAATAATGTTGCAACAGTAGAGCAAATCTTAAGGATAATCAGGAAGGGAAATAAAACTAATTTTCAGTCACTCTGGCTGTCCTTGACATGTACTCCCAAGCACCAAGACACACCTGTGCAGGTCACCTCCAGCATTCAGATATCAAGACAGGTGTGTTCATGATCTGGTCAGGCCTCAGTGCAGTAAGAAGTCTCATCACCTCTTTCATTAGTAGGCACCATGTATTGGTTCTGGATGTGCTGTTTTATACCCTTTGGCAGCAGACAACAAATAGTTTCTTGGTTCTCCACCCTCTTGGCATGTGAGAGACACTTGGATTCACAGCATCAGATTGTTTCTTTTATTGAGAAGGGCCCCTTAATTACTTACCCATTTTCTGTATCATCAGATTGTTTCTTTTATTGAGAAGGGCCCCTTAATTACTTACCCATTTTCTGTATTATTCATAGGTGACATATTATTTTCTACCCCGTCTCCAAAGCCATGCTCTTCTCAATGTTTGGTTTTTTTCCTTCCAGCTGCTAGACTTTAAATGTTTTGATTTTTCTATTTAATTTTTTTAACATTTCCACTATTCAAAATCAATAATTTTCCAAGCAATGTCTTATTTCTCTCCTGAAAGAAATTTTTCTGTTTATTTGAATGCATACTTTCTGTCTATCTCATGCGTTCCCCTTGGATTAAGAGTCTCCTCAGAATAATGCCTTCAGCTGATACCCAGGAACTATGGATATTTACTGCAATTTGCAGATTCAGTTACCTAATTGTAAAAGTGGTTGTTGATTTCCTACTGTGCCTATTTATGCCTTGAGGACGTCATAAATGACCTTACATTAAGGAGACTAGTTTGGGGGGGGTTCCATGTTTCGAAGAGTTTTACTTATACCACAAGTTACTTCATTTAGCCTTGAATAAAGAGTGTGAAAAGTGTATTTTGGGAACTGTTTATTAATTGGTATAAAATCTGTTGTCAGTGGACAGACAAACAAGATGTCAGCAGGAGATATTTAATGACTGTGGACATTCTTACCAACTCCCAAATGTACTGTTCAAAATCAATTTGCAGGGCCATTCTTCCCATTTGATAGGCTATTATATAATGTATTTGCAATAACACACCATTTCTCGCACAGTGCTTTTTATCAATAACTTTCTGAAATGTTGCAGTGGAGAGATAAGTGAGATATAATCCGTGTGCTCAGCTGAGAAGGAAGTCGTCCATCAAAAGTGACAGAACTCAGAAAATACCTGAATTTTGTGGAAATCAAGCTAGTACTGCTAACAGGAGTATGTGCCACTTGGAGCATCATTTTTTGAAATCCTTTGAGATGTTGAAGCCTATTATATTTATTCCAAAACATTTCCATAAGCACAGATTAGCCACTTAACATGTGGGACACATTTCGTTACCCACATGTTAACTGGAAGATAACATAAATGTGAAGATATTAGAAAGTCACTGACCTGAGTCTGTATACAAATGCAAGCTTATCACATCAGAGAAAGATTTGCCAGTCCCTAGTTAGCTTACACAGAGCTCAGACAGAGCTCCTGCAGTCATACAGGACCAACTCCTTGGCCATGGATGAGCCAGAGCAGGGCTGAATACATGTACCTGTGCCTAGGGGTAGCCTCTCCTCCTTCCAGCTGCAAACTCTCCTTCCAGAGAGGAGATGGAGCCTGGAGCCCATGGGCAGAATGAAGAGTTAAGTACAGGGCAGGAAAGAGACCAAAGTGAAGAATGCAGTTGTGTTAGTGTTTGCAGTGAGTATCTATTCTTTAGTAGTGTTTTCCAGCCTGCTGATATTAATACATATGGGTTAACTCTTCATGCTGCCTGATGTCCACATGGTCTTAAGCCTAAGTAAGTTGTTGCTTTGTGTTTTCACTTATTTGTAATAAAACAATAATGAAATATGATAATGAGAATCAAGAACCCCACAAAAAGCTAAAAAATCTCTACCTTAACTTGCTTGTAATTTAAAGTTTATCTACTTATCAGCAGTGTCGTGGAGGGATACACCAATCTTTTAACAAAATCAGAAACAAAATCTTTGTATTTCCCAGCAGAAAATTTTTAGTAGCATCCAAGGTATATGCTTTGCTTTCATTTTGTGTGATCCCATGATACTTCCTCCAGGCCAAGCAGCTGCAAGGCCTGTTTTTTAAATAGCTTATGAAGCACCACTACAATGTAGATGATGCATTAGGGCTTAATGATGCTCATGGAATGTCATTTCTGACTCCTTGCCACTTGTTCAGTAAAAACTAGCTCTTTTTCAGGTCTTCATGTTGTCTTTCAGAGGTTGTTCTTTAGGGATGATCAGAATGTAGAGGTAGCTGCTGGTTCACCAATGTAGGTAATATCTAAAAATATTATTCTTATCCATTGAGCAAAAAGAAATATTTTTGTCATTTTTCATCTGTTTTGAAAGTGTTTGGAGTGAAATCTTTCTCTCCTTTGCTACAGAGTGTTTGGGGAAGGTGAAGTAGATTCACTTCTCCTGGTGACCTTTTACCATTTGCTTTTGAATCAGAGCTGCCAGTAATATGCTCAAGGGGTCTTGATCCTGTACTGATAACTCAACGGAGAACAGAGCCTGTATAGAGTTATGGATATAGCTGAATTGCTGTTCGAGTATCAGAATGAGAGACATTTGCTAAGTGACTCCAGCTGCCTTAACAGAAAAGGTAGGGAAGTATGAAGTCTGGAGAAATACCAGTAAACTGATGTGTATAACATCAGTTAAAGAAAAATATTATGCCCATTTGTTTTTGGGACTAATTAAATGGGCCTTAACACTTTTGGCAATAGATGATGTACTCCTTTTTACTTCTTGTCCTGGTTTTGGACAAGAGGGCATTACTTAGAGACATATAGAGAAGATGACAACAAAATAATTCATTGACTATATGGAATATGAGATGTGGAAAACAACTATACATATGAACCAGCAATAAACAGTAACCCAACAATAATAACCCCCAAAAGAAATGACCACTCTGCTGCTCTAGGCCAGCTGCTGGGCTGTGGAGGGGGAGGAAGGAGTGCTGCCACATGGATGGCACTTTGGAGGGGTGGTGTGGCAGGGTCCCACTCTGGAACTGCTGGAAAATTGAGCAAGAGTGAAAGGAAATCCCCAAGGTTTCTCTTTCTTTCCCCCAATGGAAGGAGATACCACACTGCTATCACTGCCGCGTGGAGCTGCATGGTCCTCTGCCTGCACTGCTGTCGTAGGGTTAAAAGTGAAAGTAAAAACGATCTGTGTGGGATGGCAGCCGGGCGAGGGGGGGAGGGGGGAAGCCGTGTGGGATTTTTTCGGTGGCCCCTCTTCCCCCAGTGGCACGGCACACGCCAGGGCCGCGGGGGCCACGGCGCTGGGAGAAGCCAGCGACAGCGGCGGCTTTGCCTGGCCCCGGGAGAAGCCGGCGAAAGTGGGGGCTTTGCCCGGCACCAGCAGTGGCCAGGGCCGTGGGGGCGGCGGCGCCGGGAGAAGCCGG
>VYZS01071962.1:0-18956 GCA_013400695.1 Neodrepanis coruscans
CTGGAATGTGTCCAGAGAAGGGTTAGAGATGCAGAGCACACAGATACACAAGTGACTGCTCTTTACTTCCCTGGGCATAAAAGTAAATCAAAGCCCTATCCCCAGATGCCCTGAGGTCAGTAAGAGCCCTTAAGGCACTAAACAACATTCTTCCCCACAGAACAGAAGTGATGTTGCACCCTCCTTCTTGTTGACAGAGCATACAAGAGTTCTGTCCATCCTGAATGACAATCCTTGGATTTGAATCTAAAGCTCCTTGCATGCACCCTGTGCTGCCCCACAAGCCAACAGATGTACCTCAAGCACCTGCACCAAGGGCTGTTTCCAAGTGAAACCTCCACCTGGACTGACAAATGTGCATTAGAAACTAAGTCAGAAGGAAAATGAAGCAGCATCTACTACAAAGACAAGTGGATTTTGTCCTTGGAAGCACCTTACACTGCTAAAAAACAGCTCTCTGGAAATATTAAGTGTAGAGGTACCTGAGAGCACCTTCTGGAAGGGATGCTAGGGAGGTGTTTACCACCTCAGACCACTGGACAGAGTACAGAGATGCACCCAAAAATACAAACAAGAGTTTCACAGAGTCACAGAGTGGTTTGGGTTGGAAGGGACCTTAAAGTCCATCCAGTCCCTCCCCCTGCATCAGGCAGGAACACCTTCCATAGACCAGGTTGCTCCAAGCCTCATCCAACCTGGCTAACTACTGAGTGGAGAACCCTTGCTGGCATTAAGCCTTAGAATTTCCCCCAAGAAATGCTAAGAACTAGCCTGGCTAAGGTGACACTTGTTATTTCCTTTTTTCCTTCCTCTAAAGCCCAAGCTTTTGACTGCAGAGTCATCTGGAGAGTTTGCAGGAGTTGGGTCCCCAGGATGATCCAGCCAGAGAAGGAACAATCTGTGACTTCATTGTGAAGTGCTGTGTGTAACCACTGCTTGTGAAGGCCTCTGCCCCCGTGGGGAATGCAAGTGGCAGGGTAAGGGGTTTGATCCGTGGAGAAAAACCTTCAGAGCAACATCATCACACCAAAAGAGATGCTCCAAAGGGCAAGACACCAGCCAGTCTTCCAGCCAAGATCAGAGATGGCAAATCTTGCCCCAGATCATCTTAAAACTTGGAATTGCAGTTGCAAAGTTCTTTTAAGTCTAGGATGAGGATTCAACTTCCTTTCCTTGAGCAAGGTCACACAGCCTTGAAGCGTAGCACAAAGAAGAGAAGACATGAAACAGATTTGTGGCCTCTTCTTTTAGGCATGACATCAGTCTCAGAAGACAGACTTCTCTGAGTGGTGATGCAATTGCCCCCTTAGATAATTATGACAGAGAAAAGGCAGTAGAGAACATTATTTCATTTTTACTGAAACAGAATTTAGGGATCCTTAGCACAAAAGCTACTTTTGCCTTGATTTCCCCCAAACAGTCCTTCTCATTGGCAAAGAACTTTGCTGTGTAGGTGAACTCTAGAATTTGATATTTGCTGCTGACTCTCAAACTAGACTAGGGTGAGTACCTGGGTATTTGATGTCCTTCATCAAAAAAGGCCTCATTAACCAGAAAAGTGTTTGACAGAAAGGGCCAGTTCCAAGCACTGGTGGCTGAAGAAACTTGGCCAATGTCACACAAGGCCCAGAAGGTGCCCAAGAGGGTGCCAGGGTTCTTCTGAAGAGCCTCAGCACCTGCTTTAGAAAGGAGTGTCTGCACCCCAGCATCCTCCTTGGGCTCATCCACCAATGCCAGTCACAGTCTGGGCTCGGTANTTAGAATTTCCCCCAAGAAATGCTAAGAACTAGCCTGGCTAAGGTGACACTTGTTATTTTCCTTTTTTCCTTCCTCTAAAGCCCAAGCTTTTGACTGCAGAGTCATCTGGAGAGTTTGCAGGAGTTGGGTCCCCAGGATGATCCAGCCAGAGAAGGAACAATCTGTGACTTCATTGTGAAGTGCTGTGTGTAACCACTGCTTGTGAAGGCCTCTGCCCCCGTGGGGAATGCAAGTGGCAGGGTAAGGGGTTTGATCCGTGGAGAAAAACCTTCAGAGCAACATCATCACACCAAAAGAGATGCTCCAAAGGGCAAGACACCAGCCAGTCTTCCAGCCAAGATCAGAGATGGCAAATCTTGCCCCAGATCATCTTAAAACTTGGAATTGCAGTTGCAAAGTTCTTTTAAGTCTAGGATGAGGATTCAACTTCCTTTCCTTGAGCAAGGTCACACAGCCTTGAAGCGTAGCACAAAGAAGAGAAGACATGAAACAGATTTGTGGCTTCTTCTTTTAGGCATGACATCAGTCTCAGAAGACAGACTTCTCTGAGTGGTGATGCAATTGCCCCCTTAGATAATTATGACAGAGAAAAGGCAGTAGAGAACATTATTTCATTTTTACTGAAACAGAATTTAGGGATCCTTAGCACAAAAGCTACTTTTGCCTTGATTTCCCCCAAACAGTCCTTCTCATTGGCAAAGAACTTTGCTGTGTAGGTGAACTCTAGAATTTGATATTTGCTGCTGACTCTCAAACTAGACTAGGGTGAGTACCTGGGTATTTGATGTCCTTCATCAAAAAAGGCCTCATTAACCAGAAAAGTGTTTGACAGAAAGGGCCAGTTCCAAGCACTGGTGGCTGAAGAAACTTGGCCAATGTCACACAAGGCCCAGAAGGTGCCCAAGAGGGTGCCAGGGTTCTTCTGAAGAGCCTCAGCACCTGCTTTAGAAAGGAGTGTCTGCACCCCAGCATCCTCCTTGGGCTCATCCACCAACGCCAGTCACAGTCTGGGCTCGGTACCAGGACTCAGCCTGAGGCACAACAACTCCCAGCAAAAAACTCTAAGGACAAACCAGCACCTGAGTTGAGACTGAAAACCACCCCAGGAGGGCTGGTGGCTGCCTGACACCATTCAGTTCACATCCATCCCAAGCGTGGATGTGCACAGAGATCCTCACTTGGCACTAGAAAACAAAGATACTGAGGAAGGGTATCACAAGGGAAACACAGGGAGTGCGCAGGTGGGTAAAACCTGTGTGAGGAAACAGTGGCATTAAACATATTGCTAGAAATACTGCCAAGGTATCATTACAAGTGTACAGTTCTAGCACACTGGGATGTGCCAGCCCAGCACTCAGCTGAGTGAGAGTTAACTACCAAAAACTTCACAAAGTGATGCTAAAACACAGCACAGCAAATCCTGCCACCTTAACAATGGGTCTGCTCAGACCTGCAGGCTGCTGACACCAGTATGGACAATCTAAGTTGGCTTCAAAACCAAACTGGTTCATTTTACTCTTTTGTTTCCTGAAATAAAGTCAAGTCAGTCTTTAAAAAAAAAAAAAAATCAAATTTCGCTTCAAACTAAAGACCACTGACAGCACTAAAAAATGGCACCTCCCTCTCAAGAAGCAAAAAGAGCACTTTCAATGGCATTAAACACATGACATGAAAAGCAGATGATGAGTGGCTTTTCAGCAGTTGTCAGAGTGTGTACCTGGCTGATATGTACGGCAGAAACCTGGGCAGAACACACGGAGGAGTGGCTCGGAGAGTTGGGCAGGGACTTGCAGGGTCCAATCGAGAGCTGCTGCTTCTTCTTGGTGGAAACAATCTTCTGAGCAACTAAAGGGAAAGAAAACATCCAGGCAGGTAAGGAACAGCACACACATGGACAGTAGGGCACGTTGGGGATACAGGGAACACACAGGACACAACCCAGGGCTTCCCCTGCCAAATCCTGCTCCGAGAATGGACTGACCCCACCAAGGAACACCCACCCAGGTAAGTGGTGCCACACAACACGGCCCAGCCAAACTCTCAGTGGAAAGAAGCTGCATCATGATTCCTAGTTTTAGCTTTTATTCCTGAGCAGCAGCAGCACAGCTGGAAAAACGCCTGGTTTGTTCTGCAATTTATTAACAAATTTTGTTCGGTGCACGAGGAAAAGCAGCATTTATCAAATGGGTGCAGGGAGCAGAGTCATTAACATCTCTATACATGGCTCAGCAGGCAGGGAATAAAACAAAAATGAAACAGAACTGACAGGAAATGCAGCAGCTTCCAAGCCTCTCCCACAGTTTTTCAATTTAAACAAGCAGAGTGTTTCAGGAACCCAACCTGTCACAAACAGGAGTTGCAGATCATGCTGCTACTCAGCTGAAGCCTTTGGAAAGAGCTCTTTTTATGTCATAAATATTTAAAAACAAAATCAACTTATGTTCAACTTCTGTTGGACCTCGTGCCAAGGAGTCTGCAGTGCCTTGCACAGCCTCCACCACAGCCAGTGACAACCACTGGCCTTTCCCTCAAAAGTCACCCAGAAACTTGGTGCAAATAAGCCAACAGAAGTCAGTCTGTCTTGCTCATAAAGATAATTATGTAAATTCCAGGATTATTTCTCCTCACTACATTACAGCACGGGCAGATACAGTGTAAGCACAGTTTCTTCTCAAACAAATGCAATTTTAATAACAAACTGGTCCATGGCTTATGTTTTTCATGTAAATGAATGATGGCATAATCATGATTTAGTGAGAATATATTGTATAAAAAATGGCTCATATATATGAAGAAGCAGCTTCATTAGTTACATCCCACCTCCAAAAGGCCTCTTATCATCCTGAAAGGATGATATCAATTAATTTATCTTCCCCTGGCATATTGATCATAACCTTCATCAGCTAATCATGTTTAAATTACAGAGGAATATCGTAGCACTCTGTCATTTCAGACCCATTGGGTTATTGATCTGGAGCCTGGGAAACCATATATTAAAATATTTTAAAATACATTAGTGAATGCAGAGAGCAAACCAAAGGTCAGACTTCAACATATGCACATGGATTTCTCTTCATCATATGCAGTGAAGACCTAAATTAAGACCAGAACTGAATTAAAACCACACGTGAGTGAAAACTACCTTGTCTACAGAAGCTCCTGCTCTCACATGGGAGAGGTAATTAGTCAAGGAAACATTTACCTCTTCCCTTCCATCTGAATACAGGGGGGTTTGCAGCATCACATTAACATATATAATGCAGTCTGGCCAAATTATCCCTCTGGGAAGGCACAGGGAATGGAAAGCCAAGGCAGCCTAAACTCACTGACTCAAATGCACAACCTGAACTCAAGCAAAGTACCAGGTTGTTCCAAGCCCTGCCCAACCTGGCCTTGGACACTCCCGGGGATGGGGCAGTCACAGCTTCTCTGGGCAACCTGTACCAGGGCCTCCCCACCCTGACAGGGAACAATTCCCTCCCAATATTCCATCCCTCTGGCAGTGGGAAGCCATTCCCTGTGTCCTGGCACTCCATCCCTTGTCCCCAAGTCCCTCTCCAGCTCTCTTAGAGCCCATCTAGACACTGGAATGGGCTCTAAGGTCTTCCTGAGCCTTCCCTTCTCCAGGTGAACACCCCCAGCTCTCCCAGCCTGGCTCCAGCCCTGGGAGCATCTCCATGGCTTCTGGACTGACTTCAGCAGCTCCACACCCCTGTTATGCTGGGGGTCCCAAAGGCAGCACCACAGGTGAGCTCAAAAAAACCCATTCCTAACCTCTAATTCCTCAGCTCTTGGCTCTGTTAGAACAAGGACATGCCCCCTAAAGGGAACCCCTTTCTGAGCTGGCAAACTTTCCCAATTCCCCCTCCATTCCAGCACCAAACTGAGCATCCCCAGAGCACAGGTCCTGATGCCTGTCCCCTCTCTCCAGGAGGCCACCTGCCCTCCTCTGAGGCACTGGTTTCCATTCCTTCACTTCCTCAGGGCTGCCCCTCCACCATCACACAGCATTTCACATCCCAGAGCTCAGGGAATTGCCCTTGGATACAGTGGCAACAGGAGGCTCACAGGTACCTGAAGGAGCACCTGACCCTTCAAAGTTGGCAACACACAAAAGACAGAAAAGTCCTTATCTTCTTTAGTGCTTGTCACCTCCCCTGGAGGTGACACACCATGTGGAAGTGGCACTNCCTCAGGGCTGCCCCTCCACCATCACACAGCATTTCACATCCCAGAGCTCAGGGAATTGCCCTTGGATACAGTGGCAACAGGAGGCTCACAGGTACCTGAAGGAGCACCTGATCCTTCAAAGTTGGCAACAAAAGACAGAAAAGTCCTCGACTTCTTTAGTGCTTGTCACCTCCCCTGGAGGTGACACACCATGTGGAAGTGGCACTTGGGGACACAGGTTAGTGCTGGGATAAGGGCTGGGCTCAGGGATCTTTGGGGCTCTCCCAAACAAAATGATTGTACAATTCATGACCCTGTAACAAGTATCAGTCCAGAGAAGTCATACAATCAAACCAAGTGTTGTTCTATGAAGTAAATAAAAAATGCAAGAAAGCAGAAATATATTTTTCTCTTCTGCCTCATCACCAAGTCACTTCTAATTCAATATTTCAATTAATACTTGATAAGAAATGTTTCTAAAACAGACGAATACTGACTTAATCTACAGCAGGTATCAAAAATAATCAAGATAGTGACAGGCATTTCAACTGCTTTTAAAAATCAGCTGCATTCTTTGTACTTTTATATACTCAAGCTATCAATTGTTACTGTAAGCCATCTTTCTGTAATATGAAAAGCTAAACAAAATTCATGTGCAAAGTCAAGAACTCTTCTGCAAATAAACAGGGATATGCCACAGATATTTAGGGTTATAAACAAGGAGAACTGATATTTAGCAAATATTTGGTCCTTAGGGAAGACTGATGCTTATTTCTTTAATTTCACAGGCTGGACTGACTAGGAGCTGCATTTTGCTTTAAGGCCTTGATAATTCAAAGCATGTGAAATTCCTGGTCTGCAAGATGAATAAAATGTCCAAGTGGGGAGAGAAAGCCCTGGGCTTGAATGGCCCTTCTTCCATGCCTGACCTGGTGCTCCAAAACAAAATTAACCTTCCCACCCCCTGCCACTTTCATCTCTTTTTGGCAGTCAAACCACCCATTCCCAAGCATCCCTTAGCTGCTTCAGTGGGAGCAGGGAGAGCTCAGTGTCCCTGCAGTCTCAGAGCTGCACATCCACATTTCCACACTCCAGCTCAGGGGATCCTCATCCAAACCACCACCTTCAAGCTGAGACCTGATCTCTCCTGCGTTTTAAGATGGATCCTGGCAAACATCCAGAAGTAGCAACTGTCTGGTCACTTTTCCTTCCCAAAAGGCAGTGAATGGAGTTGTTCCCGTGCTCCTCACACTGTTTTTTTCCACTGAGGAAAGCTGGACATATTAAAAGGGAAGACTCCAGGCCTGTCATAACCCATAACATCTGGAGATATTTCTTCACTCAGTTACCAGTCCTTGCATATTTAGGAGATGCAAACACCCTTCTCCAATTACCACTGATTTAAATCAAAACTGGTTCCTCATAAAAACATGTGTAAGATCATTTATCTCCACTGCATGTCCAAGGATGAGTAAACACCAGGTTCAGTTAAAACCCACCCCTTTTGCTAAAGATGGGAATACAGCAAATGCTCCTCCACTTATTGACAGACAGAAAATGTCTTTCAGCTCCAGCTGGAATGCTCATGGCTGACTGGGAAAAGCACAAGGGGTAAACACTCAGGAATACCTGTTTTAACTACTGAGGGGAAAAAAAAACCCAGCCAAAAACTGGAAGTAACTCAAAGATTAGCTTTCACCTTAAACAAGACACCAACTGCTCTGACTGACAAACAGCATTTCACTACATGGGAAGTCTCTGTTCAATTGCCATCACCCACATAAAAGGTGAAAAATCAGTTTTAATTGACCCCAAACGAACTTGCAAACACCAAGAGCCAGATCTCTGAAAGATCAGTGCTGGCTTTTTGAAATTCCACAGTAAATCTGAGTTCTTTTTGCAAACTTGTGGCTTCTCCAAGTTCACAACAGTTTGGGTCAGATGCTGTTACAGCCCAACAAGAGCTCTCTGCCTACAAACCCAGAGAGCATTAACCTTACTGCAACCCCAGTAACCTCAGAAGAACATGGCTGGGAGGAGGGGAGGGAAAAGGGAAGAAGTTAAGATATATGGCAGACCACACTTCTGCAGCAGCTGCCTTTCAGTTTAATATCCCATGTTTACAGTACAGGTAAGTGCTCAATAAAAATAAATTTATTCCACAATTACACATTACAGGCAGGGCAGTAATAACTACCAGAGCAAGCACTAACCACAAATACTTCCAAATGGGAAACACTGATTTAAGTGGCCACTATTCAGGCCATTGTGCCTGTTACTTTACATTCAATTCATTTTTAGACTGAATGACTTTTATACTTCCCTGTTTCAAAGCACAGCTGGCTGTCCCACGTGCCAGGGGCAAGACAGATACAAGTGCTGGACACTTGTAGTGCTGGGGTTTGGATACAGCAATTTATTTCTGGCTAATTCAGCCAGGGATGTCTCGAGCTGCTTTTCCCTGCAGAAAGAGTGGGATGTAAATAAACTCACAGCTGGGGAGGTGAGTCACTGCCCTCACTGGACACAGACCCATTTCATGCCCCTATTCCCCTTTAGAGCAGCACCACCAGGGATGGGAAAAGGGGGTGTGTGCAGGTTCCTGTGGCCCTGCACAGCAACACGAGCCAAACTGGCTGATAAAATAATTAATTTGGAGTGCAAAGGACCAAAAGCATTAGGAAGCCTGACAGGACAAAGCCAAAAAACCAAAAGTAGCTGTGAATAAACACTGTGTGCTGATAGAGGAGACTCATTAAAACACTGCCTTTCTGGTGGTATCTACTGGAATATAAAGCTGCAAGCAGACAAAAGTTTATTTAGGATTAATCCAGTAAGAGCTTCGAAGTTGCTCCCAAAACTGGAAGACAGATTTTAATATCAGAATCCAATTCCTACCTGAATTCCCTTAATCTCATTTTATTAAACCAAATTTGTTTTCCTGCCTGTCTCTGTGACTTTGTGGGGCTGTTAATTTGTGGGCAATGAAGTGACTGTGTGATTGCTCCCATCACTGAGGGATTTTAATGCCAACACTAATAAACAGTTTCCTTCAGGACAGGACAAAATCAAGGCTACTCATGTTAATTTTGGAACTAAAAAAACTGCCAGGACCCCCAAAATATACAACTAAAACCAATTTCCAACACCTCACGTGGGGATTATTTCCATGAACATAATACAAGTAAGAAATACACGTATGAACACATGAATTTCATACCAAAAAAATACTGTTCCATGACCACCACAGTTCATAATCAAGTTCAGTGTTCATGATTCTGGAAGACTTGCA
Source organism: Neodrepanis coruscans (assembly GCA_013400695.1). Lineage (NCBI taxonomy): Eukaryota > Metazoa > Chordata > Aves > Passeriformes > Philepittidae > Neodrepanis > Neodrepanis coruscans. The sequence continues at coordinate 9,221 of VYZS01071962.1, forward strand.
TACAATTGTCCTTAAAAAATAATTTCAAACCCACACCTTACTGGTACTTCTGGGGTTTTTTTTGGTGATGCTTCATTGAAATACACATTTCAGCTCTGGCTTTGTGAAGCAGCAATTCTTCTTGTTTCACCAGACATGAAAACACAGCTATAAATAAGACCTGGTATTAAACACCTTTAATCAAGGCCAACTTATATTTTTCCCTCTACAGGTAACTATAATTAACACTGCACATCAACTTGGATGCAAATCACTCTCTCCCAAGACCAGACAAGCAAATATGCCAATAAATCCACTGGAAAGCTCCTGAAGAAATTCAGAAAACAATCCTGTGCTTTCTTCACAACTGGAACTGTGCTGCAAGTAGAAGGAATTGGCTCAAGGATTTCCAAGGAAAACACTGTGTCAGACACACAAGCAAAGACTTCTGCACATGGATTTACCTCAGCAGCACTTCGGGAAACTCTTCCTTCCATTAGGACAAAAATCAAATAATAAATCCTGTTATATCTCACACAAAGGTTAAAAAAGTTGTTGAAATAAGGAAAAAAATACTGAAGACATTCCAATACAACAATGTCAAACTGATGTGTCATAAAATGACCATAAAGGAAGAAATTAAGTTTTTAGCTACTCTTTAAGAATAAAATTCTCAAGGATAATATCACTGTATGTATTTAATTCTATGTTAAAACATTTCTCAACCAAATAAAAACAAACATAATATAAGTAACATAAATGCTTAAGGATTTCACCATCTCAGCAAGTAATTTCATAGTTAACACTCCAAAGCAGCTTCATGGAAAGCCTATTTTTGGGGCACACTTACTGCTTTCCTACAGAATATTTATGCTTTCCAAAGCTTTAAACACATACAATCAGTGCAGAAACAAGGAAATAAAAGGACAGAAGGCTGATGGTTTTATCACCTGAAAAAACATTATATTCACTAGAGAATTTGAACAGATATCACTTTCCCTGCTTGGAATAAGGATATTATTCCCCAAAATGTGAATATTCTCCACAAAAAAAAACCACAGAAGCATCACAGAGTATTTCCCATAAATCTCCCAAAACACGTAAGCCCCCCCCCACTCCTGCACTTTAATCATTTGCTAACAGTTACAATAAGATTGTATTAAAAATTTAAACTGCCCTGCTTAATGCAATTTACCTTCAAAGGTCCATTTCCACGGAGTGAAGTCGAATGATATAAACGTCGAACCCTCGATCAGATTTATTGCGCCCGAGAATATTTCTCTTGACACAGACCTGACGAGTGAAGGCTAATGGCTCCACTTTTATTACTTTTTAAGCACTTAATGGGAAAATTTAGACATTTTCACAAGACTGAGCTCCAGCAGGAATGGTGCCCCTCCAGAGGATTTGTCCAGATAACCTGTCACCCCACACTGGGGCCTGAGAGCTGGATAAGGGTGGGGAGGAGCAGCTCAAAGTTCTCATTGCAGCCACATTCCCACCTGGAATCAGGGCCCAAACCCCAGGGAAACACAACAGAGGCCACACTGAGGATGTAAAAAGGAGCTCAATGGTGCTACTCAGGCAGTGCCTGCAGGTGATGAGGGGATACACACAAAAAATCCCTCAGCCTCCCACCATCCCATCCCAACCATGTTCTCCATAAACACAAAAAGTACTTCCAAATACTACAAAAAAGACTTTTTTCCTTCTTTTTTTAAACTGAAAGACAGCTGGGAGTCCTCAGGTTTCAATTAATGCCTCAGTCCTCAGCCAATCAACCACCAGGTGTTATAAATTTCCCATATTTCTCATTAGTTACACTATTGCACAGCTTAAATCTAAACACACCTTGGCTGGAGACTGTAAATTATGGTGCCTAAGACACAAGGAGCACATCAGCCATCAGGAGGGGCATAAATGATGGCAGCCAGCCCTTTGTACACCTGCTAAACCCCGCTGATTTACTCCTCACCAGGGTTTTTTTCACACCAGAGCAGCACCAACAGCAGCACCACCAGTGCACTCCATCTCCTGGAGTTTGCATATCTGCCTTGAAACCAGTAATGACCTGTCTTTATTAACATTAACAAGTTTTATGCCCAAAATCCAATTTTCTATGGGAAAAAATATTTCTTCAGCATCTGCCAATAATGTCCCTTCATTAAGTGCAGACAGAGTTTGAAGAAAAACAAATCTTTGCCTACATTTTTTTTTTGACTCTGAAAGCCACTTTCAGGCTTTTCAAAGATGAGACACTGCAGAAGGTACCTGACACAGCAGGACCTTGGGTTCTTTCTGCTGAAATGAAAAAAACTCCTGTATTTATTAACAAAACCATTTGCTTTTTAGTCTTACCTCTGTAATAATTCTTATCCTGAATTAAAGCTCCCACAGGTGATAAACCAGCCCTGCACAGAGGCTCCTGAGGGAATGCACTTGACACAGATGACTGAAACATGCTCCAAAAAACCTGCCTTTGGCTTCTATCTGTATCAAGTCTGCATCAAAAACTTAATCCCAGCTTTTGGAAGTCACAGCAAACTTTCAGTCAAGGGCTATAAATCAGCAGCCAAAAAAAAAGAACCAAAATATACAAACCAAGGAATGCAAGAAGTAGGTCTGTGCTATACAGACGCCTCTCTGGAGCTGTACCATGTTGTATTGGATTCTCTGTTTTCCACAAAACACTGACTCAAACCCACAACAGAGCCTGGCCTTGCTGCACACACACAGCTCCAAGAACTAAGAAAGAAAAGAGCCTGATGAACTGAACAACAATCTACATTAATGACTGTGCTACCCAAAAAAACCCAGGCATCATTAAAGCAACCATGTAAACACAGGACAAGCAGCTTCCACACATCCAGGTGATATTTTTATTCCCTAGCACAGGGTTCAGGATGCCCACAGCTCCCCCAGCCCACACTGCACCCAGACACAGCTGATATCCCTCCCAACACCTCACCTGGTGGGGGTTGCCCAGCCTTATTGACTGGCAGCAAATGAGGTTGGGCATTAAGCAAGACCCTGTCTAAGACTCACCAACAACCAGGCCAATCCCACCCTCTCTAAAAACTGCAATGAGCACTGACAGATAAAATTCACTTTGCACTGACTTCTGATGCAATCACATTGACAGGGGTGATGCAAATGCTTTTCTTCTAAGAGGGAAGAGGCAAAAGCTCCACCTTAAGGGACAAAAGTTCCCTTCTGCATCACTAGGGACTCACCTCTGCTGATAACCCCATCAGCTCAAACCTCAATCTCAAACTACATCCAGCTGAATAATCTCTATTTTACAGAGAATGAGGAAGGAAAAAACCCATGTATTACAAACTGGAAGTTCCCTGGTGTAGACAAATGCCAACACTGGCTCCTGCCTTACTCCACACACCACCCCCAAACATCCAGGGAGGCTTTTAAAGGCTGAATACACAATGCTAATCCCAGGGAAGCAAACAGCTCAATGGGATTTGCATATGCACACGGATTAGCTGAAAGGGAACGATTTGCAATGCATTTGGGAAAGGCTTTCGAAGAACCAGCTATGCTAATGATCAACTTTGATGCTGAAAGTGTGTTTGTTACACAACAGAGAAGGTTACAAAAGGATTATGTTTATTACACCAGTTTGAAACGTTTGATAGCTCAGACAAAAGCATTTCTTTATTATAATGGGGAAAAGAGGGATCTTCTCTTTAATAAATGCTCCTCAACACACCCAGAACAGACTCCAGTTACAGAAAGGGCACTTTCCCTGTTTGTCAATCAAAAATTAAGGTAAAAAGTCAGATTAAGTGATCAAACCATAATCACAGAGACATAACAAAGAGCATGGCAGCAGGAAGAGTGACAAAGACCTGCTGGCAAGGCAGAGCATCCCCTGAAATGCAGCTCATGACCCACAGGTTAGACAGGGTGCTTACAAACAGAACAGATGCAAGGAAGAAAAAGGTTGTTGCTGTAATAAAGCAGATGTAAACTGGCACTTTGAGGAGCTCATGCTCTGCTGAAAGCCCTTTCTGGCCCTTACTTAACCTTGTGGTCAGTTCCATTACAGCACCATTAGCCTTGCTTTTGCAGTTGCTAAAGAATCCTCCAGCTAACAGCCATCCCCGAGCAGTGTTTCATTTGATTTATTTTTAAATCCTCCCACTTGGCCACGTCCCCCACTCCTGAGCCCTGCTGGCAGCCGTGCTGCTCCCCTCACACCCTGTGCCATCACTTTGCTGCTCAGGTCACTTGGCTCCAAAAGAACTGCAGAAACTGCCACTGCTCTTTTCAGCTTCTGTCACCAGCTCTGCCAGGAGCTGCAGCCTCACAACATTTATTTATGACTTTATTTCTAACCTGCTTTCCCTGTTTTCTCCAGTAAGAATAAGGCTCTGCAAACGCAAGACAACCCAAGACCTGGTCCACGCTGGCACAGAGAACTCAAAGTTCACCTACAGGAGCAATACAAACATTTAGCACATGATGAAGGACAAATGAATATGGTTGGACAACAACCAGGTCTGCATTTTAATCGTGGCACTGGATGGATAAAGCAGGTGAGGCAGAACACATCCAGAAACAACATCTCCAGGTGTACAACACCACCTGGAGAAAGGCAGAGATTTGAAGTAACAGGAAACTTTCCAACTTTTTCCTTCCTCCAATTTTTCACTTGTTTCTCTTGTTATTGGAGAACAGTCTCTACTTGCTTGCCAGGCACTCCATGAATGTGCTTGTAATATTTTATCTCTCAAACACCACACATGTGAGTCTGTCAAACAGGCTGGTTCTGCCTCTCTCTCTCAGGTCTGTCACCAAAAATCACCTATTGACCCACAACCAGCCATCACCTTTCCTGCCCCAGGATTTAAATTAAGAGCTTGTATTAAAGAATATAATACATATACTGGGCCAATTCTGAGTTGTCAGTACTGGAAACTTTAATTCTTTCACATTTTGATGAGATGTATGAACATTCTTGTTTCCATATAGTAAAGAATTTCTATGTTGAACAAGGTCTTGGCATTTATTGTACTCTTCAAAAAAATTTAACAGCTGTCACCTGCTCTGCTCCAGGTTTCAGTGTGCCTTACTGCACACACTTCAAATAAAGACTTCAAGGGAGTGCCATAAAATTACCCCAATAAAATTTAAAAGTCACATGAAAAGTTCTGCAGAGATTACTCTTTCCTCAAGTCACCCAGTCAATGACACACTCACCACAGCCAGAAACCAAACCTCCCTGGAACTTTTATCAGCATTACATTGTTTAACTTCTCTGTGTTAATTACAGCACTTGTTAAATGCCACGCACTGGACCACAGCTCCTCATCCCACCATTTGCTCCCAGGAATGACAAAAAATGATGCAGCATGTCACTGGAAGACCACTTTGTTCTGTTTCTGAATCTGGGGTAGGGGTTAAAGAAACCTTTTGGAGCAGTACAAGAAAGTCCCCAGAGCCTGCAAAGTTGCTGCAAATTCCACAGAAATTGGCAAAAAGAGCCAAAGTCTTACCAAACAACACAGCTGGAACACCAAACAGCTGCCAAGCACCAGGGAAACCACAGAGAGAACAGGGAAACATCGAAAACACTGATGGATAAAGTGTGGAATCCAGTTAGGCAACCAGAAAATACAAATCCAAGGGTCTGGATCCATTCTGCAGGCCAGGGATGAAAGCTTCTTCACCCTCCTGTTTCTGCAGGCAGTGCTCCATTTGCACAGCTCATTTCAAGCCTTTCTATCATAATAATTTCAGATCCTGAATAACTTCTCCTACCAACCAGCATTACAATCCTCTAACAAGGTGAAGTCTGATTTGTGACACCAGAACTGGGAGGTGAACTGGAAACCAGCATGTCTGGGGGGAGAAGTCTGTGCAACCAAAAGCAGCTGCTAAATAAAGCAGAGTGAAAACCTTGTTTCCAAATTAAATCATCCTGTTTATTAGTGGCACATAAGAGCTGTGGGCAGGCAGGAAGAGCAGGGGGAAAGGAGTGGAATGGCAAAGTCCCACGCTGAAGTAAGTCCCAAGTGAAAGGAACAGGACAAGGCACTACCAGGTTTGTGCCCTGACACCAAGATTTTTTAGCGGCTTTCCCGAAAAAAGGCATTGGAATGTTGTGGTTTGGTTCTACAAATCCATTCCCAGCCCCTCGGGCAGGGCTCCGGCGCTCCCTGGTGGCCACTCCATCCCAGGGATCACAACCCACACCTGGATTTTGTGCTGCTTCAGGCACCAACGGGGATTAAAACAAACACCTGGGTGTGTGTTGCTCCCGGCCATCCTACTACAGGAAAAACAACACCTCCCACCTCAGTCTCCTACAACAACAGAACAAACCGGCAAAACATAAATCTTTGCATCCCACCACTCAAAATATTGGTGTCCCAGTGGTTTTGCAGCACAGAGGGCACTGCCCAAGTGTCAGGAGGCTGATCCAGCACATCCCTGAGGGATGCACACACCACTCCAGCTGCACTGCACCGAAATCCATGGAATTCACAGAGCCAAAGGAACTTGTCCCCAGCTCTGCCCCTCCCTGGGGTGTCCCCCAGCCACAGCCCACTGCCCCCAGCTGGAGAATCCCCCAGGACATATCCAGTGCCCAAATGGATGTTGCTTCCTCCCAAAACAGCTGTCAGGATGGGACTGACACTTTCTTTGCTTCCCATTAGGCTGATTAACATCTCCTAATGAAACACATCTCTAAAAGCTGCCTGGATAATGCTGATGGCAAGTGACAGCCCTTCCTCACAGTCCTGCTGCACCAGGATTAATTTGTCATCTCCCATCCCCTGATGAAGAATTGGTACCTTGGGTTCCCCTCTGAGACACCTTTGTCCAGCACCACACCAGAAATATGGATTTGGAGACATGGCTGGTAAACTTTTATGCAGAGCAGACACATTCCTTAATAAAATAATTAGTTAATTTGCAAATAAAACATCAAAAAATAATAGAAATAGCACAGCACTAGAGCTAACAGCCCAAATTGTGAGGCAGCTGCCACCACATACCTGCAACTCCAGCCTATATATTCCATTTTATCTTTCTTTTAGCCAGTTTTATTTCAAAATCCGTGTGTTAGAGCCATCCCTCCAAAAAAAACCTTGGTTGGACTCAAGTCTGAATCAAAGTTAGACCCAAACCCTCTTGTTTCACATCCCATGACACCAAGCTTCTCTGAGGGTAAAACTCTCCCCTCTAAATATCTGAATATTTGCCTCTCTGCAGCATCAGAGGATCACAGAGCACACAGTTAAATGGGTCAGGGAAAATGTGAACGTAGAGCAGGGAAAGATGTGTAATTATGGATACATGATGAACAGAAATAAAAGCAATTCTCATGCATTAATGGTACATCAAGCTAATTCAAGAAGGCTAAAGTCATTAAAAAGGCATCCTGGGGCAGTACACATTCATTACAATACTGTGCTGACAAGAAAAATTAAAATAATCATTTCCAATGTCATTGATAAAATCTGTTCTGATAAGCAGGAAAACCCCCCCCCCACTAATTCTTAATTGGGAAGTCTGAAGAAAAACGGATTTTATTGGCATTTATCTTCTTTTTAGAACAAGTTTTCCCTGTTCAACAACTCCAAATACCAAAAACTAAGGATTTATTCTCCTCCATCATCAGACAAGTTATTAAGCTAATTCCCTGGAACCCCGAATTTTTCCTTTCTATTTCAGTCTGAAATTGAGGGCCTGCTCATGCAGCTTCAACTTCCAACAGTATCTGAGATTAGATCCAAGCAGGACAGAGCTGAAGGCTAAAAACTCCTGTAAATCAGTAAATCCTGTTTATCAGCATTTACTGAACTCTACAATCTTGGAAGTCTTCTCCAATCCAAGTGATTCTGTTAAAATCAACACTGAGCTCATCAGCTCTAACAAAGCATTGGAAACTATTTATTTGGATTTAACTCAAGAATAAAGTAGCATTTTCAAAATAACAATAATCACTCAAGTTAAATTATTTTACCACTCAGCTGTGGGGAAAATAGGAATTGAGTTATGAAGACAAGAACCATAACTGATAGTTATGGTTCCACAAATAGTTCAGTGGCTGCTTGCAGGGGAAAAAAATCCATGTTTTAATCCCTAACATGTGTGCCATGAAGAAGTAAAAGGCTTTTCAATGCCACTGCCAATTTCTTCCTCTGAAAGGTCGGTCTACATCACAGCAAGGAACCATACAAAACACTAGATTTTAGAAAGAGCTTGCAGAACTAGGAATTGGTGTTACAGCCCATTAATTGTGTGTTGGAAAGCCTGTGGGCTGGTAAAGGAGTTGGGACAATGGGGTCCACAGCCAGTTTCAGATTCACCAACCCACATTTGCTGAAAAACAGAATGGGGAAGGAAAAGGTGCATTTGGGCCAGGAATCACTGCTGTAAATCACAGGGGATAGAAAACACTGCACAGGGTTGGACTGGATTGAAAAATATCAAATGGGAGTTTTCCTGAGTGCAAAGTAAGAGCAGTGAAGGTAATGTGAACCAACCAAACCCAACCTGCCTATTGCATCCTTATGCTAAAAATTTTAAGGAATTGAAATGTTCCACAGCAAAAGCTGTGGAACCTTGGCCAATAAACTGAAATACCCTCACAGACCTACCAAAGAAACACCTGGAGGGCATCACCACCAAGCATCACCTCCTACCCTGGAACAGAATAAATACTGGTTAAGTCCTATACCTAAATCCCATCCAGCTGGGACAAAAGTCTAAACAACTTCAACACACAGAAAGTGCTCTTAATAGGTGTAGTAGCCCTGTCTCCTGTACACAGTTATTAACTTACCAATCTCTCTTTTTCCTCAGTCACACATAATAAAAAACCCACCTGGTCTTACCCATTCAGCTCTGAATGGAATGTAGTCACTGTCTGCACCTCCTCCAAGTTTACTGAAAAACACAGATGACTTAGGAAGGCTGCTGACTCTGACTTGATTTCCTCAAGGAATAAGAATTGCTTAAAAACACACTATGTGAAGACCCCTACTAAGCCTATCCCTCCTTCCATTATCCCTTCTTTTCCTAGTTCACTGACAATATTTACATCAAAAAGTGTTTTTTTTCAGGTCACATCATCTAATCACAGAGAGGTATTTGGGTTGGAAGGACCTTAAAGCTCATCCCATTCCAGCCCCTGCCCTGGGCAGAGACACCTCCCATGATATCCCCAGGTTGCTCAACTTCACAAACCCTCTCCAGTTCCACAAACCAAGTGTCATTTAACCAAGTGCTCCCTATTAACAGCTTGCACTGCTCATTGACAACCCCTCGTTTAATGGGGTTAAGAAGTTGCTTTGTTTCCTGCTGAAATAAACAGCAAAAATTATTAGGAATTGGACTCGGTCCCAGACACGTCTGGCAAGTGCAACCCATTTATTCAGAAGCACTTCTAATCCTATTAGTTGGCAAATATTAAAGAGTTGGTTGGCTGCCACGTAGGTAAAACAAAACCTGAATAATTTCTTAAAGACATGAGCTCTGTCCATTCTTTCTACTCACTACTAAATTTAGCAGACAAATAAAGCCTCCTGGAAGCTCACATATTTATCCTGCTAGCTTTGTGCCAAGAGACTGCTCTCAAAAGGTCTCTGAGAAAGGGAAAAAAAAAGGAGCAGACTGCAGAAAGAGCCACAAACACCATGACTTGGAATATGTAATTAAAAATCTAACTATAGCTGGCACTCAAAAATAAATGTGCCAACAAAACCCCCCTAATGGCTCTTGGAAACTC
>VYZS01071973.1:1874-12122 GCA_013400695.1 Neodrepanis coruscans
AAAAAAAAAAATAAAAAGGGAAATGGGAGGAAAGCTAAAATCTTTTACTAAAGATCTCTTTTTGGACAGCTTTTTCAGTAGCATCACTTCTGAAAGCAAGAGTAATGAGAATTAAAAAAAAATCCCAAATGATACTTCTTCCTCTTGGGAGGTGGCTGTATTTGCTTCTCAATTGCCAGCTGAAAAACACTCCCAGCACCTGTGCATTGTTTCCTCACACAGTGACAGCTGCTGCTCTATCAGGTCCCCAGAGGACTAAAGCTTTTTTGCAGGGCCTTCCACTAAAAACAAACTCATAGAAAAAGCAAACAAACAAACTAATAGAAAAAGCAAAAGCAAATAGCATTCTGAAATACTGTGAAAAAGAGCAATTATTCTTTCTCCATCACTCTCCCTACTTGATGAAAATATGTCCGTCAGGAAAGGGTAGAATTCCCAGCCAATGAGGTGATTTTGGTGGTGAAAAACAATTCACACAGACACTAAACAGTCATATTAAGCATCTTCTAATGTATTTATTTAGTCTCTTCACATTTAGAGCACATCCACACTCTTTTAATATATTGTTATGTTTTCATGTGGCACTGGAAAAGGGATGCTGATTGGATTGAATTACAGAATATCTCAGGTTGGAATGGACCCATAAGGATCATTGAGTCCAACTCCCTGCTCCTCACAGGGCCACCTAAAACTAATTAATCATAAACTAGAGGGGGGCATACAAATACTCCATGAACATATAAGGTAAGATATACAAATGCTTTATGTATACAATTAATTTTATAATACATAGTACAGTTCTTGTAGTTGTACCCTAAACCACACCCCCACACCCCCCCCCCAAAGACTAGAGGAAAAATTCTGGATGTAGGAGAATCAGGATTGATTAGGTTTTCTGAGCTAAGAGTCTTTGTAATGGAAGCACTGACACACAGGGGAGGGTAAATATCTTCTCTATTAAAAATTCTAGAAAACTGAACAGTGAACTTCTTATCTCCAGAAACAAGCTGATGTGTTTCCCTTCAAGTTTTTTAAAATTCAGAAATAAATTTCTCCAGGTCTAACCTTATTGATCCCCCAAGCAGACAGCTGTCACATGGACGGATAGCTGTTCTCTAACATGGCTATGCTTCAACTGGAGTGTACAAACACTCTCTTGCCCAAAACTGCAGCCCTTTGAATGCACTAAAACATTGTTCTGACCTTCAGAAAGCCTACTTGGATAGCTTTTCCAGAGTACACTGAAATGTGAGGAATGGGATTTTCCTGTCTACATCAGCTTCCTAAACCAGCCCTACATTCCTAAATCTCCCAGATTCATCTTCCCTTCCCCCACATCCTCTATTCCCACAGCTCACAATGGCCAGCAAATTCAGGAGTGTCTGGCAATCTGCCTGGGAGCTGGAACAGGGTGTCTGTGTGTGGTTGTATTCTGATAAAAATCAATGGATTTCTGTGAGAGTTTGGTAGTTAAAAGATGACAGGGACCGTTCTAACCCAGCACTCTGCATGCAGCCACTCTTATCTTTGGATAAGAACACTTTGCTGGGATGAACATGTTTTTTTTTTCAATCCAGCTGAAGTCTGAATGTTTCTTTGCCTCAGCCTTTGAGTGGTACCATTAAACCTACTCTGCAGTCTTCTCTGTTGCTGGTGAAGCAGGGAGTCTTCAAAAGACCTCTCCCCAGGGCCATGATCTCTCCCTAAACTGAGCATGAAAGGCAGGCAGTGCTTCCTAGGAGCAGGTTTTACCTGCAGTCAGAGTTATATTCTCTCCCTTCTGATGACAATGTAATTGCAATGAGTTCTCCATTTAGCTGATGGCAGCTGATAGTCCCCTGTTGCACTGGCCCTTCAGTGAAGGCTGAATATGCTCTGTCAACTGGTTAATGAATGCTGGGGCATAGAAAATTACTTGTCTCAGCTGGGAAACAGAAGAGTAACTACATACAATTTATTTGGAAGAGGAATTTATCCTCACTTTGGATGTCTGGGTTGTGTTAGTTGAGTTTTACTCTAAGTGTCTTCAGTGACATCTAATTGACCTTGGAGAGTTTTACAAGTCTTACCAGAATAACTTTGACTTGGTTTGTTAGGTATTATCAATTTTTAATTTTGCTATAAAGTGACAGATTGGCTTTCTGATTCCATATCAGAACTTGCTTAGGAGTGAGTCATACAGACTTTACTGGAAAAGTTAAGAAAACAAAAAATGGTCAAAAAAAACCCAGCAGGTGGATTTCTCTCACAGCTCTTCTGAGGAGTTTCTAGTTGTACAGCCCAGTTAAATATTAATGTCTCCCAAGCATTGTTTCCTTAGTGGCAGATTGTAATAAAATAAAACATGAAAAATAACCTATATAAACACTTTGACAGACTTTGAAGAGACATGTAAGATTAATATCCATTTGTATAAAAAAACACAATAAATCTTATAATTCCTTAGAAATTATAGAGTCACAAAAGTAAGTGAATAATAATTTCTGGGTGCTGAAATTAAAAGCTACCACATACCCAGTTCTTATGCTAACTGAATTAGTTTTAATGCCAAATAAAATCAGTGGTTGATTAATTAAGGAAAGAAAGTCCAAAAGGACTAATGATTGTCCTGGTTTGGGACAATGTTAGGTATTATCAACGGATGAGAGATGTATAGAAAAGGCAATAATTTATTGAATATATGGGGGAATGTGAGTATGGATGGGTGTAAGAACGTAGATATGAATGTATTGATATGAATCTGTTATTGAGGTGGTGAACAAATGGGAAAATAAAAAAAAACAACAATAACAATCAACATCCTTGGGAAAAAAAAAAAGTTGTCCCTTATGCCCCCGGCGGTCACAATGTGGTAGGGCACAGTTACTGTGGTACAGCCGGCAGAGGGTGCTGTGTGTCCCGCAGAGCTTCAGTGGAGAAGCTGCCATGCTCCAGAGGCTGCAGCATCTGTGAAGAGGTTTTATTAAAGGGTCTTCTCAGCTGGAAACAGTACCAACCTCAGGAATCCATAGGGAGAGGTAAGGGGCAACAGGATCCGTGCTGGTGCTCTGGGCAAGCAGTGCTGAGGAGGAGTGCTCCGTTCCTGCCATAGAGCCCAAAAAGAGACCAAACACTGTTGCCTCAGGTCTTTATAATCCTGATCCCCTCCCAGAGATCCCTGCGTGGCCTCGGGAGTCCCACCTTCCTTCCCAGGCATCCCCCCATGCCCCAAGGGGCAGATGGGAAACCAAGGCAAAGAGGTATCTCCTTTATAATCCCAGTCCACTCCCAGACGTCCCACCCCCCTTCCCAGGTATCCCTCAGCCCCCAGAGGCTGATGGGAAACCGAGGAAAAAGGACATCCTCTTTCCCAGCTCGGCTGGACTGACCCCACCCCTTAACCAGTTTTGTGGATGGTGGGGAAGAAGTTATTTTTCTTTTTGTCTTCCCCTTCAGTCCCCCCAAATCACCACAATGATTAAGAGCTTGGAAGTGTGCTGAAATCACGAAGACCAGGTTTTCTACACCATTTCTCACAAAGAAGGCTACAACCTGTTGCCAGCATAATTTTACCATACAAGTGTAACTGAGGAGAAATGCCTACCTGCCTGCAGGTAGCAAAATATGTGATTATTGCCATTTTGATTAGTCACCTCAATTGCAAATATCCATGTATGCCATTTACAACATCCCCAATAGTAAATGATATTAAAACTTTATGTGTATATGGGCTATTTTCCAGAATGTCTCATGGCACTGTGAGCCTGTGAGGGCTCAGACTACAGAGGCACATATACAGGCATGATCTGGTGCACAAATATCTTCTGAGTTCTGTAGTTTAAAGTTTAGAAGTGTCACTTTGGCTGAGGTTGCAAGGAAAGATCTTTGGTGAATTCTATGGAACACATAAAACCAGGCTTTGTCCCACAGCACCAACAGTACCAGAGGGATGGCAAACTACTGGGGAGAGAACTGAGTCACTGGGGGACCTCTGGCTGCAATGGCCAAGTGCAGACAAAGCCCCAGCACCAGGGTGTACCCTGCAGCACACGTGGGCCACCATTAGAGCCACAGAAAGCCCTCAGTATCCTGCAAACAGGTCAATAAATCACAATGTGGACACCAGCGAGGGCAAGGTTATTGTGAGTGCACAGGTGTTAAAGCACAGGCAGATGTTTATAATATCAAGATTACCTGAAAGTTCACCTTTGATTAACAGCTCATCAGTGCCAAACAAGCATGCAAAATGATGGATGCTCCTGAAACCCCAAATCGTGGGAAAGAACATTGGACTGTAATTACAATCTGTATTTCACACACCCCCAGACTGTGAACACTGGCTGGGAAGAGAAAAGGAGCAGGAAAACATTGCCCAGTTGTTAAAGCCACTCCTATGGTTGTGCTACATTGCCCTCTGCCCTCCAGAAAGAGCAGCCTTTCAGAGGACAGCCCAGGGCACTCAGCCAGACCCAATACTCTGGCCTGTGCTAGTTCCCAGTGCATAATACAAGCAGAGAGGGAGACAAGCAATTTGAGAGGCTATGAAATACTCTGAAAGATAAATGTAGGCAGTGCACTTATTAACTTGCTTTTCTTTCTGAAAACTGTTGGCCTTTCATGCTCAGCCAATATATGAACCCTGAGAGCTCTATTAAAAGGGGAATTCTTAGCATGCTGTCATTTACTGTAAATAGAGCAATATCTTACAAAATTCCACTCTTCTGAGTTTTCAGTTCTAGGGATAGGAATATTGTATAGTGGTTTCTTCTCAGTGAGCTGTGCTGTGCTGTGCTACTTCATATTGCCCCATCAATCTGCTGGCTCACCAGCAGAATAAATAATAAATAATAAATAATAAATAATAAATAATACAGGTTCATTTAGATCACGGTTACAAAAGAACCTTATCTCATTTATTCCCTCCTCTGCAGAAAGAATCTTTCCTTTTTCTAGCAGCCCTAAGCCTGGTCTCTACTTTTCAGAGTACTGCGGCATGCTCCACTGAGCCATGTTGTTGTTTCTCATTTAGACTTAATATCAGCTTTAACTGAAGAACTGTGCAAACTCAAAGTGGGAGGTCTTGAAGTTATATGACCCTTTTTTTATCATCTTGACAACAAACAGAGAAGGTTTTATAAACACACCTAACCCACACATCTGAAAATTAATAAAGCCTATATAATATAATGAGATCGTTAAATAGACACAAAATGTGGAAGTTTCTTGAGTCTTCTGGTCTATAAGGCTGGAGTTTTTATTTTACACATAAAAATTCATTTGTGCTGATTTGGACGTTGAAATACAGTGCTTATTTGGGGGGTAAGAGAGCAGTGCTGTGTACATGACAGCTTTTGCCAAGCTTCCCATGTGAAGGAAGTGATACTGTGGAACTATCACATTAATTACTAAATAATTGATTGACTGGCTTTTAATTTGGATGGAAAGACCAAGGATTCAAATGAGTCCTGTGTGCATCTTATTCATGTGTTTCATCATCAACCTGAACACAAAGTTTATCACTGGAATTTTGTTGGTCATTTTCAAAACCCAGAGTCGGCGAGAGCAAAGTGGGCACAGAAATGGTGCTACAATGTGACCCAAAAGCAAGGACTGGTCTTTGGTAAAGAGATTAATTCATCTGTGACAATCTTATCCATAAATCTTGTGTTTCTTTTGCCTCCATAAAGGCCACTGCTCCCTTTTCTGGGACAAATACCACTTTCTCTTCAACAGTACTTGATTTTCCTAATAGGAATGATAGTTCCAGCTGAACCTTGGTGAGGTTTGAAAAAAGGTCAAAGGCTCTCAAAGACACCTTTTTCAGTGACGTTTTCCAGGCATCCTGGATTCAGGGCTGTACATGATTATAATAGGAAGTGAGGAAAACATGGAAATTGTGAGTATTTTTCATCTGTAAGAGAGGGTTACAAAGGAGAGCATCAGCAAATAAAGAGTGGTTAATTATAGTTTCTCCAAAGCGATACTGAAACTCCTGGGGTTCCCTGGGGAAATAATAAAAATAATTTAGAAATTAAAACCTACAAGAATTTACGTGGTGCTGCTCTGCGTAGCACCAATAAAATTGATGAGAGCAACACATGCAACAGTCTAATACAGCCTAGAGACTGAAAGACTATAGATGAAGTCTGGAAAGATCTTGATGTCAAGTTATCTCTTTTGATTTATTTCAAAGTAAAATTTATAAAACACTGTGAATAAATTATTATATTTTACAAGGAAATGCTTTAGAACATTTTTTTTTTTTAATATTCTGACTGGTGTGATCACTTCAGCTACTGTTGCCTTTAGATTTGTATGAGTATAATCCAAATATAATGACAATCTTTTTAGATTTTCCGACTGCCATCTACTGTAAATCTTTATGGTTTTATATATAATTCTCTATGGAAAAGAAAATAATTTATCCACTGTATAGTGTAGGAAAACGGTTTCTTAAAGCTTTTCCATTATAACTATTATTTTCCAGGCAAGTATATCTTTATGTTGTTGATTTTTGTTGATGGGGGGGAGATGAAATACTAATAATTAGCTTGCAGGCAGCTTGCAGTGGCTTCCTGTATTACATTACAAATCAACAAAGTAATCATCAGGCAGAAAGTCACCGTTTGTCTCCCTACAGGCTCTTGAAAAAGCCATTGCCCATTAAAGAGAGGAAGAATAGCTCCTACCCATGCTTTGGCAACAGAAGATATTTTCCTGATGTAGATACACATTTATTCAGCAAAAGTTGCAGCCCAATTGACGTCCTTCTGATCTGGAGGTTTCCTTCCTCTTTACCGGAATAAGAAGCACATATAATTATGGGCTAGTCCCTTAATTAGTATAGGGGGAGTATCTCAGAAGAAAGGAAGACACTGCCTACATAGATAGAAATGCTGGGCTTGAGATAATCACTGAAAATGTTGTGTTGCATCTTTATGACTTTTGATTGGACACATCAGCTGCTGAAATGAATTCAAATCCAACAACAAAAGGTGGTAACATACCACAGATCTTGTGGCACTTTCCCTTTGAGTACTACAGAAATGGAATGCTGGGGACAAAAAGAAAAAAGGTAGCTAAATGGTGTAAGAATAATAAAAGAAATTAATTTCTGTGTAACCCTGAAAATATCCATGATAGATTGGTGTTACTGTTCACTTCATAGGCTTGTTTGCCAACACAGCTACATTTGCAAAATCTTTTTCTACAAATACTGTAGAGATTAAAATATATTGCAGTATAACACAATGTATTTCACAAAGGAAGGAAGAATGTACTTCGCTTGATGTTAAGTGGGAATAACATAAGCCATACTCTCCAACACAAAATCCCACAATACAGTGGAAGACAGCTCTCTCCTTCCCACATTCCCATTCCCTGAAAGGAAATGAACAAATATTTTATATAATTTCTGAACAGAATTTTACAGTTATTTTTTCTTCTTTTTATACATGTCCAATAAAGGAGAGCTCAACACCTTGAATGTGGTAGTGAAGCCTGTCTCAGATTATAGAGCTCATAGTTGCCAAGAAAATTAAATGCCAATTGTTTAATTGGGGTTTCCTGAGAGCGACTGCATGTGAAAGACTCCAAAAGTGGAGTAAATTTGACAGTCTGACTCAAATGCTGCACAGAACAGACATGCCAAAGAGAACTGCTGTAGCACAAGCTGTCTGGAGATTTCTGGAGAAACTGGTGCAGAGAAAAAAGGAAGTGAGCTCCAGGGCTCTCTCCCTTCTGTGACAGCTGGGCCACAGATACTCCCACTGCAGTTTTGCCCTGGTGCAGAAGGCCCTGTACCTAAGAGATTGAAGATCAAAAGAACAAAACTTAAACCTCAGCTGACACAGAAGAAGCTGGTGTCTATCCAGAGCAGAATCAGTGGCATGCTGTTAAAATTCTTCATTTTCCCTCTGTCTACATTTTGAGGGGAAAAAAAAAAAAAGAGGAATAATGCATTACATCTCTCTCTTTCCTAAGACTGTGAGGTACTTTTCAACTCTTTGTCAAGCAGAGTTCTTCATCACAGGAAATAAGGGACACAAAATTTATGTCCCTGTTGTTGGATAAGACTCAGTAGAAACTACAGTTCTCTCAGCTTCCTGTTCCCCCCATCTCCCTTGAAGTGAATCCCACTTCAGATGAAATCTGTCCAGTTTAGTACCAAAAGTTAAATTCCATACACCCCATCTACAAATATACATATTCTATAAACCATGTAGGTGGCCCTCTTGGATTTGGTTACATTTTGAACTGATAGTAAAACAAGAAAAGTTCTTTTGAAGCACAATTAAATATATAAGGGGCAGGAAGCTGGTTGTGACTCTATTAAACACATGTGGAAGTGAAAGGACTGACCTAGTCTAAACAAGTGTTGGAAAAATGAAAGCAGCAGAAACTATGGTGAAGGCCAGGCCACATCAGGAGTGGGTTTGCTCTAGGGAGGAAAAATAACTTTAGACTACAGAGTGATTATAAGTAATACGAGTGAGTAGGAGGAAAGACTTGTGTACACAGTGTTTTCAATCAGCTTTGTTCCTTCAATGCTAAACTCTTGCCTTTTGAGAATATTAAGTGTTCTGGCTCATTCTCTGGAAATAGTATCAATATTTAGGAACTCACACTTTTAAGGGAATGTTACAGGGACTTCATCGTGTGTGTTTGGTTACCTGACTGACCTTTGACCTCCCTTTCTGGCCTTTTGAAAGGGGGCAATTGCTCAGAGCTGGGGCAGAACCAGTGCAGGCTTTTCCTTTGGTTTTGCTTTCCAAATAATGTGAAGACCATGTTCTTCATATTCTTAAAGAACAGACCACACTGTTACATACACATTTATATAAACACTTGTAATTAAACCTGAAGAGCCCATCTATCACAGAACAAGAGATGTTTTGAACATGGTTTCATGCTTTTCCTGGCTACTGAATGTGTGAAAGAGTATGAACAAGGTGGTCTGTGAAGAAGTCACAAGAAGAAATGGAATATGATTTCTTGTTTCTCATCATAGCATGGAAAAGTTTGTATATTTCAGTGCAAAACATGGTGAATAAAAATTACACTGATATGAAGTGAGAAACAAGAACAAGGTGCATGAGGAGGGTCATCACAACTCTTTTTCAAATATGTAAAGTGATGTTGGAAGAAGAGAGAGAATAAGATAGCAATAACATGGTGGTCCCAGCCATGCAGTTGGCCAGCAAGATCCCAGACATGTTTGTGCAGCTCTGGTCCTCAACCCTGCTCAGAGACCTGAACAAGGCCTGTAGGAATGCCATGGATGCACATGAAGCTGCTCAGATGCACCAGAACTTCTTCCAGCAGCTGCTCCAGGACCACATCGAGGCCTGCAGCCTCCCTGAGCACAACCTGATCACGTGGACAGATGGACCCCCTCGTGTGCAGTTCCAGGCCCAGAATGGCCCCACCACCAGCCTGGCCAGCCTCCTGTGCAACACAAGAACTATCTGGACAAAACTTACTGAAAATAAAAAAAAAAGAAAAAAAAAAGCCAAGAGAGGAGAAAGGAGAATAAGATATCCTTCATGTCTAAAGGAATTAGAATGTGGGATAAAACCCAGAAATTGTAGATAGAATATAGTCAATATAAACATAAGAGGAGGAAATGTAAAATTCCAGCGTTTTCACGGTAATTACTATGAAGCAATTGAACAGATTCACTGGAGAGGGTATAAGGTTAATCTTGCAGAATATCTTTAAATGTAAACTAAATAACTCCACCCATAGTCAATGCAATAGGATGGTCCAGAAGGTACTTTGATATCCCTCCTAGCACTGCAAATGAATAGTTTTCAGAACAATTGCTGATATTTCTCTGGCCTTTTAATAATGAAAAAAATCATATCCTTCACATAGCCTCTTGTTTCAGTTTATTTTTTTCACTAATTAAACATCTCCCAGTAACTGTTGATAATCAATTTCCTTTAAGATTGAATGATAATTGAAATCTTACCCTCTGGCATATATGGACATGCATCTCCTTCACACATTTCTCAATTGCATGTCAATTTTTCTGTCACATTTTATACCTGGAAGCATAGGTTGGATCTTTGAGTATTCAAAATGACAAACAAGTTACAGATAAAAATGTAAAAAAAACCAAACCACTTAAAAATGTACCCACAGAAGCAAATTGGTTTTTATAAGGAAATAACCTTAATAATACTACTGTCCTTTAAATTTTTTGTTCACGTCACTGGATTAAGTTAAAAAATTTCTCAATCACAAGTATGAATATATATATATATA
>VYZS01071982.1:0-13371 GCA_013400695.1 Neodrepanis coruscans
GGCAAAATGGCGGCGCTTCACCACGTGGTCAAGGGCCTCAGGGGGAATGGGGTTACCCGCAGGCACCGCGGGGCATCCTGGGGGTCCCGGCATCAATATTGAGCTGCCTTGACTCGTGCTAGCGGTAGCTGTTTGCCGCAGGGCAGTTCCCTGGCTGCGAAGGGCCACCGACAGCTCTGTTCAGTGTTGCGTTCCATGCGCATGGGAAACCCACTGCGCATGTGTGCAGAGCCGGGAGCAGTCTGAGCCGAGGTCTGTCGGCGCTTGGCAGCAATTCCCACACTACTGCCGGTAATGGCACAATTGCAGCAGCTGCCAGGCAACCGTGGGGAGCACTGTGCCCACCGTGCCGTGCCAGGGGGGCCACACCCACAGCAGCGGAGCCACACTGAGACAAAAACCCACTGGCGGCCAGTGAATCAGGGACAAATCGTAGCCACGGCAGAGGGGCACCCCCACCCACATGGGCTTGCAGGAAACGCAGGACGGCCCTGTCCCATCCTGCACTCGCTGATGTTGTCATGGTAACCCATTTCCATACACGTACAGAAGACACAGTTTAAACACCCCCGTTCTTCCCTCCCACTCCCAGAGAACCCCTAAAAAATAAAAAAAAAACCCAACCAAAAGCCCCCTCCCTGTCCCTCAGGAGAGAGGGAATAAAAGAGGGAAGGGAAAAACAGGTTTTATCTCCAGGAACTTTCGTTTTCACCCCACAACAACATTTCTGTAGAACAAGACAGAACTTTTATGTTCAGTATTTCTACCATTTTAAAGCAATCTAATATCCACTAATCCTTACTCTAATAATCCATTTTCCAAATAAATCTTTTTGCATTTAATATTTTTTAATAAAGATCAGTACCTCTCTAACAGCTCATTCTCTAGGTAAATTCAGATGTTTCTCTGTTATAAAACATTATTTTTATAACCATATATTAGAAGTTAGTAATAAGAACCATGGGAAAATCATAAATGTCAACAATTTCTAGTAAAATACTATCCACAGTGTAGCAGTGTCACATGTGCTTCAAACCCATTTTTTATACATTTTAGCCAATTCCACTGAGAATATTACAGAGTTTAGGAGATTTAAAACTGGCTGCAGGTTTGTATTATACAGTCTCATTTCCATCTATCAATGTTCCTCAAATAGTTCCCAGATGAGGTACACCCAAAATATGTTGCAATTCAAATGCATTATGTTATAGCTAGATTACTCAATGCTTGGAAACTTATTAACTTAGTTTTTATTGGCAATGAGGCTGTGCTTCTGAAGCAATCCTTGGATTTTCAGGAATGTTTCTGAAACGATGAACTGAGTAGACTACTACTGAAGTGCTGCATCACCAGCTGATGGAACTTCTGAAGTGCTTCTGCCTAGCTTGCTTCAAAGGAGTGCTGAAATGGGCTTGATAGATTCATAGTTGTTTGATACTGTTTTGTTCATAAATAAATGGATTGTAATAGGTTTCTAGGTATCACTGCTTCTACAAACTGTGATCTATTTTAACTCTGCTCGTGGAGCTATACTTGTTTGCATCCAAGAAATCCTATTTCCGAAATCAGTTTCATAGATACAAATGTATTGTCCACACCAAAAGATTATTGTTGATATTTTTTGCTCTTTGGTTGATTGTTACAACCAATAATCTTTTTTTCAACAGACACATTTATCACAGGATTTGAGATATTATCTCCACTTTCTTCTGCTAGTGGAGTAGGGAAAAAAATATAGCAAATGTTTTATGGACTCTTCTGTGAAGTCAGTACTAACTACATTAGGAAGTTAGCTTTAAAGGAAGATACTCAGTATTCCTCAGACGTGGTTTTGACACTATTTTTTTTTTAGGATTCTTGCCTTTAGAAGAATTATTCAGTCCCATCTGCTGCATTGCAAGTACTCTATTTCTATTCAAAAAGGAAGAAAGTCTCTCGGGGTCCGATATTTACACAGGAGTCCGGGAACATGCAGACACATCAGTATCATGCAAAGTCAAATCTTCTTTATTCTCTGTATCCTATTCCTATGCATGCAGTACAATACCTCTACTTTCAGCTACATTTATAAGTTTCCAGTTCCACACACACGTGTCCACAAACTACTTGATTGGTCTCACAGCAAATGCATAATTGTTTACACCTGAAGTTACTTACTGATTGGCTAAAGTCATAAAGCTGGCTAATTCTAAGACCTCATTGCTATAGTAACCTCTAGTGCTATTTTTACCAGCAAAACTTGTTTACTTTAGTTTCAACGTTTCTTTCTCATGTCCTTGCGCTCAGGCCCCTATCTACAGTCCAGCTTTGAGATATGCCTGCTGAACACACTCCGTCTTTGTCCCACGGGCCTTCTCTCACGGTATCCAACAAAAGTCCTTTTTCTAAGGGATGTCTTTGGAGGTACAGATACTTTGTGTATCCAATGGTTTCAGTTCTAGGCAACGCACAAGTTACTTAAAGCTGTCTCTAGTCAGATTTGTATACTGTTGCTAAAGTAAAGTATATTTCATTCCTGAAATATATGTTACTAAGAAAGAATGTAAAGACCTGAAATACTCTAACTGACCGGTGCTGTACAGCTGAAAAACTTCTTTTCACATAAGTTTCTCTTAAAACTCCTTTAAAAGTGAGAATTTTGCACAGTAACTCAACTTGCTATTTAACACCTTAAAATTTATTTTGTTAGGGTTCTTTGAATCACTATATATGGAACATTTTAAGAGGATGTAAAGGACAATTTCTTCAGCAAAGAGGATGATATAATGCTCATATAAATAACATGTAGCGTTGTCTTGCTTTTGATCCCAGCCTGTAGTTCCAACAATTAAATAATTTCTTGCTGCCTGAGATGTTAAAAACAAAAAAGTGGATATTTATTACATAATACGATAAATATGAAGCGATGTCTTCAAAATGACTCCATTCTAAATTGAAATGGTTTCAATTAATATCTTAAATGCTCAGTTTATCTGAAAGGTTACTTGCAGTCCATTGACTATGAAGTCAAACACTTCTGCTCTTTACTTTGGTAAAGAGTAGGAATCCTTAGCATGAAAGCGATAGCAATATATTGTTTTACTTTAAATATTGCATTATTGTATACGTGGCAGCTCTTCCACTAGACAATAGGTTAGACAACCTACTTTCTTAACTAGTAATTTATTTTTTTCCTGATTCATTATAAAACTTGGTATCATTTTAATCACAAAGTTGTTGTTGTTTTACATGTCAATTACGTTGATACCATAACTTGTTTACTATGTTTTTTTAACACATTAGGCTTTAGGAATATTTCCAGCTGTTTCTTTGGCAGTTGCAAAGTTGTTCTGCAGTTCTCAGCAGTTCCATGTAGGTCTAAAGTCCAGCTGCAGACTATAACTCTTACATCCATACACATTTTTTGCATGTATGGTACTACCTCTCCTTTACAAATTAATGTAATCTTCATACATGTATATATATACATTGCCTGGAGTTACCTAAATTTGAACTTAATCCCATCGACTTGTCACATAAGAAGCTTATAAAGACTTTCACAAAGATTAATGGATTTCAATATATATTTGCAGATTTTGTGATTTTATTACATATATGTTTTTGATGTTTATCTTTGGGGGTTTTTCCTCAGGCCAGAATTTTCTATTATATGTAAAGTTTCATTTAAACATGCCAACTCTAATTTTGGGACTGAATTAAAACAGAGCCAAGAACAGCAAGAAAAAAAGTTTTGTTTCTCACTTAAATTCTGAAGCATCACTTTAGAACACTACTTCAAATGGATGAAAGAAATTAGTACTGGTATATAGCATTCACGATAAATGTTTCAATAGTTCCTAAAACCAAAGACCTTGACAAGAGCAAGAGGAAATGTGCAGTAGATGTTGCAAGCTTGGAGTAATACACCAAGAGCATTTAAAGTTCAGATATTCCTTATGAGGGCTGTACTGACTGAATTAACATATTGGAGTCAAGAAAATAACATCAATAGATACTAAGGCCACACATTTAATATATGTATATATAAGTGAGAGGTGGATGTAGATTTTTGAATAAATTGATACTGTAAGGGTTTTTATGTGTCTTGAACACAAATGATAGAGCTCTATTTTTCAGGCATTTTCATGTATGTGATCCTGTGCTATTTCATTGTATATAATAAGCTTGAGATTTAGCTGGACACTTTTGTGCTTTTCTTATTCTTAATATTGTTGGGTTTGAGCCTAGAGTTTGAGATGGTCACACCATTGTTTCACTTATATTATTGCTAGAAGCTCTGAGCAAAAACTTCAGCTCTTAAAGTTCAGCAGCAAGCCCCAGATGTAACATTCAAGAAAAAAAATATTAAAGCTCATCATATTCTAATCCTTTTCCATACAAGATAAGATATTTTAAATTCATTTTATTAAATGCCATTTAGATTACCTTCATCTATCTTGCTTATCTGTTACTTGAAAAATAGCAAATACATATACATTTAAATCTGAACTGTATCCTATACATTTCTACCTCATATTTATTGTTTGTTTATTATTCTTAAAAAATGCAAGAAAAAAATTAATTTGTTGCTTTCATTTTTTGACTAGATGTTGGTTTTTTTCAGAGTCAATAGAGTCAAATCTATTTTACTTAAGAGGATGTTCTTTTTCAAGAATATCACTGATTGTTGATCATTATCACATATAGAGGAAAAAAAAATTGATCCTTTTTTCTTTTTTGAACCTTTATGCAAAAGCTTAAGGAACATAGGATGAATTTAATTATTCCTATTAATAGATAAATCCATGAAGATAAAAGGTCCTTGCTATGTAGATCTGATCTCTAAATTTATTAAATTATAATTCAGAATATGGAGATTTCATTGCAATCACAGTGACCATTTGTTTTAATTCCCCCCCCCCCCTTTTTTTTTTTCTTTCGTCTTTTTTTTGTTCCAGGATCCATTGACTTATTCAGTTCACTCCTAAGCTTTATTTTTTTATGTCTTCTTGTGTGATTATTGGAAATTATTGACTTATTCATCAAATTCTAAAAGTCACTTCTGTACAATGCATATACTTCATCTCTCATCACCACAGAGTAGGAAAAATACACTGAATAACAGGAAAAACAGTAGATTAATATGTATATGTATTCAATCATGAGACCAAAATTATAAAATGTCAGTTACTTATGCATTACAGTACCTTTATTCTTCATTCAGTTAAAAAATACAAAAATTCTGCATTAGCAGTTTTTATACTTTGTATTAATTATTTCTATTCTGTGAAAATCAATGGTGTTTGTCCACATCTTCAAAAGTGTGTTTGCAAGTCAAAAATCAGTTGTTTTCTTAAAAAATAGTGGGTTTTTTTTTAATGTAAACTTTGCTAAATTGGACATGGCCTATTGAGGTGTGTGGATTTTAGTAGTCTTCAAGTTTATATTTTCTGAGGAAAATTTCTGCCTATAAATGTTATTTCGGAATTGTGGTAGGCTGACCCTGGCCAGCAGCTAGAAAATCACCTTGAAAATCACCTTAATTTTCACTCACTACCCTCTCCCAGGGGATGGAAAGAAAAGATAGAAGAAGGTAAAAACATTGACAAATCAAGACAAAGACACTTAAATAAGAAAAGTAAAACCTGCATATGCAAACAAAGAGAGACTAGAAATTAATTCACTACTTCTCATATACAGGAAGTTATTTCACATCCTAAGATGTAGGGCACAACTCTTTCGACCAACATAATAACAAACATCTCTTTTTCCTTCATTTCCCTGAGTTTTTATTATTAACTATGGTATATGTTGATACATGCCCCTTTGGTCAGTTCAGTTCAGCTCTCCCAGCTGCAACTCCTCCCAACATCTTTCCCAGAATACTCACTTTGAGGGAGGCACAGAAGAGAACAAAAGTCTTGATGCTCTGCAAGCACAGCAGTAACCAAAATTGCTCTGGTTACTGACACTGTCTCAGCATCGAATGTAAAAAGTGCTTCCCTATATGGACTGCAATGAAGAAACTTGACTTCACGACTTCATCTCAGCCAGACCCCGTACAAACATTCTTTCCAAATACTTCTCATTTGGCCTAGATATGATTGCAGCTAATAATAATTTCTGATGATGTTGAGTAGCTCATAGGAGGAAATGATTGGTTTTTCATCACTCAATGACTCTGCTTTAGAGAGATCTTATTACTGCTTATAAGAATTTCATGAGTATTAATCTACTGAATTGAAGGTGTAATTTCATCACGCTGTAATTATATGTCCAGTAGTACATCAGTCCATTCTGAAACCAATGTCACTGAGGCAGAATTGTATGTGCAGCTAAGATGTACAGCAACTGACATTTCATCCAGATGGCAAATCCGAACATGCCGATGTCCGGCACCAGTGAATTAATGGAAAGACTGACTTGCATGTAGGCATAATGCCATGCGAACAGATGGACATGAGTACAAATATCTAAGACACCATCTATAATCACAAACTGTGTTTGTGAAGGGCACAAGTTTAGCCAGGAAGTACCAGATGGTTGTCTGTCCTGAGGTTATAGAAATACGGCTATGAGAAGGGACCATTCTTAATCCTGACTTTAACTAGATAAAATCCCTAAAATTAGTAAAATTACTTCATTACTGATGAAGTATTACTTTACTTATTTTTTAAAATATTTTTTATTTCTTTTTTAAAATAGCATATTTTCTTGTATTTGAGTGAAAAGTTACTTTGTAGGCAATTGAAAAGGATACTTAGGGGATACTCTTAATAAAATTTTAGAAAAAAATGTGTTACATCAGGTGAATTCCCATGTTAAGTGGAATTGATGGGAATGAATGGGTAAGGAATTCTGCTCTTTTAGGCTCCAAATACATGTAAATCTTTCAAACAAATGTAAAAATGCCCATCATATCTTTCTATGGAGGTCTGGTTGTGATGCTGTGTTCCATTATATTTTAAAGTACAACTCGAAGTTATGACAAAGTACAGAATAAAAGAAGAAACTTCTTTTCTTCTCTCTTTCTTCTGTTAAAAGTGTCATCATAGTATTGGACAAAAAATGCCATAATATTGCCTGTAGCAATGCTTTCTTTAAACCCATCCCTAAATAGGCTGGTAATATTCTAAACATTTTATTGCTTTTTCCTAGTCTTCTAAGAAAATATCCTCCTTTGAAACTATGATTTTAACTAATGTAGAACGTAATTTACCTTCATAAAATCTACACAGCTTTCTAGAATGAAGGATCAGAAATATTTTCTTTCCCAGATTTCATTGTGGTGATGATGATGGTGATGGTGACAATTTCTATTATTATTATTATGGGACACTGTCACTTGTTGTTTGTTTTTTTTTAATAAAGTATTTCAGTTTCATTATTGATAACTGCATCTCTTCCCTTTTCATGTAATATTCCTGCAAAAAATGGAAGCAAGTTAAGATACATATTTTTCATTTTATACGAACTGAAAATTTATGATAGAAACTGATTTTCTGTTGTCCTGTATTATAGACTCTGTTTTCGATAGTACAAAATTTTACTACTGCAGAATAAAATCCATAAGTAGATTTCTTTCTCTGATGAATGTCCAAATAAATATTTATGTAAAGTAAAAATGTAAAATCATAAGCATACACTCATGTGAATTGACACTGTAAATGAATTCAGTGTTTAATTTACAAAAACTGATATAATGTCTTTAGAATATGAGTGATTTAGTGGCATTCCTTTGAAATTTTAGTAATAAGTTTAGAAAATCTGCCTTTTTGACCATGGTTTTTAACATAATATTTTCTGTTGCAATTTTAATAAATGTTTAATTTTAATTGTTCTTCTGCATAAATGATCACATCCCCACACACAGAGAGTTTAAAAATATATTTTATATACTTTTTTACTGTGCCACTTTAAAAATCTCTTCTCTTAGCAATTCTTTTAAATTTATACACATCCTTATTCTTTAAAGAACTTAGGTGATGAATTCTGTGCATGAACATAAGAAAATGCTTTATTACTCAAAAAGCATAAAAACCCCTGCTGAACTAAAACATGCTATGAAATATTCTTTAAACTTTTGAATGTATGGCAATGAATCTACCCTGTCAATACACATTATACTGTAAGGTCATCGAACCTTAACCTTGGGAAAAACTATTGTAGAACATATAATCCAACAGTCTGGCAGTACTTTTCATACTGCTTTATGTATCTGAAAGTGATTTAAAATTCTTGCTAGTTTTATAAATATTCTGTCACTCTGTCAAAGTGATTTTGAAAGATTTTCATAGTCTGTACCATTCAAGGTCTGATAAAGCTGACAAGACAATGTCAGGAACAATTTTGAGCTGTTAAAGACCCTGCTTTATTAGATGCTGGTCAGTGCTGACTATTGAGAAGTGGTGAAAAGATGTGCATTATGTCAGGGAAAAAATGTTAAACATTTTTAGTTTTTTAACCTTCACCAACATATCATTCTCTAAAATTATGTAAACTTGTCAAATTACGAAAAGAAGGAAAAAAAAAAAAGCAATAAAATTTGTCAGTATATCACAAATTAGACAAGCAAAATTAGAAAAAAATATTTCTCTGAAGAAACACTGAAAAATCATGAGTTTTATATCTTTTTTCTTGTGTACCTTTTTCTGTCAAGTTTTAAATAAACTATAATTTGTGAAAAAAGAAACATAACCCATAACCCTCCAACAAAGAATAATCATGCACTACTCTTTGCTTCATAGATGTTATTTTTAAATTTATGTCATCTGAAAAAACAAAATGAATAATCAAGCATATATAGTTGTATATTTGCGACTTAGAGCAACACAATTTAAATTTAAAACAAATTTGTTAGAAGCACTAGAGGTAATTTAGAGGAAGTCATTATATAAATAACCTAAATTAATAATTAGCAATTTTGTATAGAATAAATATTAGTATCATTGGTTTTGCTTAAATCAGCACCTAAATCTTATTACCACTACTGAAAATTATATATGAATGCAAAATCCTATGAAGATAGCTAAATTTAAACACTTTCAATTATTTTAGCAGACATTCAATGACAAAAAAAATCACCTTCATGACTCAATAGGTGTGACTCGATAGTCATTGGCATTGACATATATCTTCTTACTGACTTCAGTAAGATTAGCAAATGCTAATCCCATTTTCTTACTGAATTTAATTCTCTTTGGCTTGACTGAGAATGACACCACACACTGGAACACTGTTAATCTGTACACTCAAAGTATTCTACTCAGTGAAGTCTTCAGAGGAGGTATATTTTTGAAGATTCTTGTAAGCAGCTTTTTAGTAATTCCGCAAAACATTTTTTAAAACTTTGGAAATATAGTCATGAAAAAAAGCATCATTAACAAGTAATGTGGATTTGAAACTATTTTAGTGTCTTGTTTCTTACAATCTTTACTAAATTATGATTTTTAAAATAGTAATAATATTTTTATACTATGTTATAAAGGGAAACATTTTTTGACATATTATTTGGAATAAGCTGCCTAGAATATTAGTGGAATCATCATCTCTGGAAGCGTTGAAAAAACATATGAGTGTGGTAGTTGGGGACAGTTTAGTGGTGAACATGATGGTGCAAGGTAGGGGTTGAACTCAATGACCTTAGAGATCTTTTCCAAATCTAATAATTCTATGATTAAAAATATTTTCAGGAATAAAATAGCTGATGACTTAGTAGAAATGTTGGCAAAAACAAATGCTGCTGTGCCATGAATAGGGATAAAATAATAACAACTATTTAGATTTTTGGTCCTTTCTCAAACAAGCACGGATACAAACCTAGAAGACCTCTGCTTCCCAGCAGAAACTGATTAAAGTTGTGAGTGCTTCTTCTCTCCACTGGGAGTAGAGCTTCTTAACACTTCTAGTCAAAAAAAGCACTTCACTTCTTATCAGGAGATCTAAGTGTTTGATTAAGTGTCTAGTTCAACTGGGAATGACTTTGATTGCTTTTTAAGGTTTCATTTATTTTTAGAAACAAACTGAGAAATAAATATGATTTTTTTTTTCCCATTTTCCTCATAAACGATGATTTGTTTTCTCTTGCAAACATTCTATGGTAACTTGGCATAGTTAATAATTTAGTATCCTCAAACTAACTCTTTTAAATCTCAGTGGTCATTCCTTGGCTGCAGGGGGTGTAGCCATGTGCTCAAAATAATAGTGAAGCAGACTTAAGTAAAGGGTTAAAAAATATTTCCAGATCTGTGCAATGCCAAATATAGGACACCTTAAGGCTCCAAACTTGATTCTTGAGCCTCTTAGAATTATTATACAAATAATACCAAGACACATTTAGAGACTATACATATTTCCATGTAAGTAAGTTGCACAAGTGAACTTCCTATTGACAACTGGTGCTTAAGATTGTTAGAGCTACTTTTTCTTTCCTTTTATATTATCCCACTGTTCTTGAAAAGAACAGTTAGTAAAAAAATAGAAATAATATTATGCACACCCCCAAACTCCAGTGGGAATTATTTAGCCTTCAGCATCCCTGTGTCAAGGGAAATTCTAGGAGAGTATTAATAAAGATTTCCTTCTTGAAATTGAATGTGGTTCAGTTATTTTTGTTGTGTTAAGAAAGTTGCCTGAAATCACCAATATTCATTTCAAGATCCATAGCTGAAAAACACCTTTACTTTCATAAAAGCAAATTCAAGGGGACTAGAAATTTCACCTTACATACACTAATTTTGTCAGTTCGATTACTTCTGAGGATATATTTGCCAAAGCTAGGATAATATGAAGTAGACTCAAAATGCAAATGACTGAGAAGTGAAAAGGAAAGAAAAAACTTGCTTTGTAGCATCAGTTCAAATGTTCTGATATCTATCTGAATGCTAAAAAATGTGCATGGAATGAAAATAGGTTATGAAATTCCTTCCAGTAGATGATACAAATATGAAAATGCAACTTCAAATGTGTTTCTTTGAATTCTAAAGTATTTAATTTTTTCCTTCACTGTCTGCCCTTCAACTTCTAAGTTTAAAAAATTGAGAGATATCTCAGAAAATAAAGAAAAACCATTTTATTTTAAGTAGATTACACTGCTTCTTATGTTCCTGTTTGACGAACTACCAGTCCACCTGTGTTCTCTAGAAAGAAACCAAAACCATCTGATTGCTTTTGTTGAAGTGGATGATTACAGTATTCTTGGATAAATAGCTACTTTGGCAAATCCTGTATAAGAAGCCATGGAGTTATGATGGAACAGATAAGATAAAAATTTCCTAATGGAAAATTATAAGTTTCAGAAAAACATTTATGTTCAGAATAATCTCCATAGCAACAATTTAGTCAATTGAATGAAACTTGGGCTACTTAAATTCATAAAATTCAGATTATATTATACACATCTAAGTTCTCATAATGATGCCTTAAGGGGTATGCTTAGTATTTTGGAGAATTCATTCTAGCTAGGTAGCTAGATAATTTGGATATTAAGGGCCAGAAGAGCCTGTGTTCCACATGTTTGCATTCTTCTGTATAGATATGTGGGGTACAAGACAAAACATAGAGTTAGGCTTATCAGGCCTACCAGAGGCAGGTCTGAGGAAACAAGTAACAAGGGATGATTCTGTTGAATGCTTAAGGGACACAGTAGTAAGATGGACTTTAGTTAGATGATATGAGGGCTGGGCACTGAAAAAGTTATAAAAATGAGGAGATTGTTTTGATTTTTCTCTTTAGATTGTCAGACTTCACCAGTAAAGCTGTGCTCTCCCTTCACTGCTTCTTTGTCTCATTTCTTATCTTGCCCTTGCAGGCAACAGATTGGCACCCTGGATGGGATGAAGGCCTTGGATTCACTCCTGGACTAAGCTCCCAAGAATCCAGGAGAAGATGGAGACAGCTTTTACAGGTAAAAGGTGATCTTCAGAGCCCTTACCTTTTTAGATTTGTTTTTACCCCTCTGTTTCTTCCCATGGAGGGAGGGCTGCTTGGGTGTGGTTCTGAACCTCCCAGCAGGACGAGGTAGAGAAACTCGGGAGTGGGGGGTCATAATGGGCCCTTCTCAGCTTTCTCTGATCGCACAAGTGCGTGTTTCAGGTGGCAGAGGCTGCTTCTTGTTTTCGGGTTTAAGAGTTCGAGTTTTGTCTCATCTAGAACTCCTTTCTTTGTCTGGTTATCTGAAATATGGACCATGTGAGGTCAAGCGTGAAAATTCTCGGGGATTCCCCTTCGGTCCTGGTTCTCCAGCACTGGCTGAGCTGGTCCCCGCAAATTCAAAGCTAAAGAAACTTATGCGTGGAGGTGTGGCCAGCAAGGGTAGGGGTGAAAGCCTGGGGCCCCACAGAGTTAGGGATTGTGCAACAGTTTCAAACTTCACTGGTGCAGGAGGAGAGATGGGAGGGAATGCAGTATCTAACCTTATTTGTTGAGTTGCTGAATAAACCGAGTTTAAGGGGAGATGTTGACTTGGGGCAGCCTTGCCTCGCACCAGTCGTGGGAGGTAGTGCCACCCCCTCCCCAGTCCACGGAGCAGTGGCCGCTTCTTTGCAGCGGGAAGGGGAGAGATTCACAATCCTCTCCGCCGGGGATGAGGTGCCCGCTCTCCCTGGGATGGGTTGTGGCCCTGCCTCTGGTTACTCCACCTCTCTCGGGACATGGGACCTGGAGTGTGCCACAGGGGAGGGGCTGGCAGGCCCAGCTGAGGGCGCTGGGGGGCCTGGGGGGAGAGAACCTGTCCCACTGCCCGGTAGCTGGGCTTCACCTCTGCCTCCTGTGAAATGGGAGGAGGCGGCATCAGGTTTCCCAAGACCATGTTGGAAGGGCTGCACCCCCGGCACACACAGCACCTCCCCGCTCCTGGCTGATGCTAGCGGCCCTGTCCATCATGCGGGGTGGGGGAAGCCACTGGCTGCCACCAGACAGGAAGGATTATGTCTGCATCCACGGGATGGAGCACCTACCTTCCCCCCGCTGGCGTTGGCCGCTCCTTCCCCTGGTATCCAGGGGGTGGGTGGGGTGAATACCCCTCCAGTGGGGCAACAGGCTCTGTGCAGACAGGCAAAGCTGACCGCTCTCTCCCTGCTCCAGTCAGGGGAGGAAGAGAACCGCCCTAAAAGCACAATCGTGCTTCTAGATTTCTATCTAAATATATATATATATATATGTTGATTAAACTTAAATAAACAAGTTTATTATGTACTATATATATCTGTGTACAGGCTTACATATATATTAGCTTTTAAACCACAGAAGGAAAAGCATATTTTAAATATCCTAGAATTTGATTTTAAAAAATCTGTTGGAGAAGAGGATTTTTAATATATATTCTAGAGGTGAATATAAATAAAATATAATATAAATAAATATATAAATAAAACTTTATAAAATATAAATAAA
>VYZS01071982.1:13417-24238 GCA_013400695.1 Neodrepanis coruscans
ATAAAATATAAATAAAACTTTCCCCCCATTCCCCTTAGAAATAAACCCGGATGCTGAGTCTCTGTTTTTATTTTCTTTTTAATTATAACACTGACATTTGCTACAGTAGATGGAGTTTCCACTGAAAATCCATACAACTATTTAAAACTCTTTTTCTTGATATACTGAATGATTAGAGAAAATAACGACTTGACTGGAATAATTTACAGTTGTGAAAGCACAGGTAGTAACCACTTTGTTCTGTCTACTAAAATACAACACTGGCTCTAAAAAGGAAAATACATGCCATAAGATGACCAAAAACTTTGCAAAGATATTTTATTTGACTAAAATAATGGTGAATTATTCAGGAAACCCAAGAAAGATGTCTTTTTTTTTTTTTTTTNTTTAAGAAAACCCAAAAAAAATGTTTTTTTTTTTTTTTTTTTTTTTTCTCAGCCGGATGCTGTTTTTAATTCTTGAGCTGGATGTCATTGTCATTCTGTTTCTGTTGTACATAAACTCTCACCACAATTACTTGGAGCCTTCCTTGGAAGCCACTAAGATGTCCATTATATTCTGCCCTTTTTGTAATGAGTACTCTTTAAGATTAAAAAGGGGAAGAGAGTTTTTTTCAGACCCTTAGGAAAAAAAAACACTTTTTGGGGAAAGAAACCTCAACCGAATGAATCCATCAAATGTATTAATCAACTGTAAGTATGTACTTATTCAACAAGTGAAAAGAAGGGAAAGAAAACAGAAAAATAAATCTTTGAAATATGTGAGGATGTCATAAAACTACTGTAGCCCTATAAAATGAAATGTATAGTCGTTAATAATAGATATTTCTAGTTGAATGGAAAACACCCTTAAACTCAAAACTGCATTCAGTATGCCTCAGAACTCTTAAGAATCATCTGGTTGCTGAGGGTCTTTTGAGTGCATGATTCCTCAAATGGTGAAAGCACCAACTGAATTCCTTCAGAACACCTCCTGTTCTGTCTCTTGATTTTCTTTTTTAGTGTTCCTAAATCCTGTATAGTGATTGCAGTGACCATCCAGAACACACTAAATATAAATAATAAGTTACATAATATAAAAATCTTGGAATTGCAAATATCTAAAAATTATTTTCAAATATTCCTAATAAATATCAAGCCATAAAAAATGTGGTTGTAATACAATAGAACTGATTTTAATATTTGAAATAATACATGTTGAAAATGTTTGAGTCTGATGGATTAATTTCTAGAAACTAAGCATCTGTTCCAACTTAGCTTCTAAGATTAGAAAAACAAAACAAAACACGCTTTTATGTTAATTGGGCATATGGAGAGAACAGAATTTAAAATTACAATACAGTAATTGATCAGGATTGTAATGATGTTAATTCCAATTAAAAGAACACTGACAAGACAAATGTTCATTTGAAATCAATATCATGGTAATGAGGAGGTCTATATCTTGTCGTCATTGTTGATTTATTTCCGCAAGCAGTGATTTTCAGACTGAGCTTGGCTCACTTGCCAAGACAGCTACTCAAAATAAATGATGATGCAGGTAGATAGATAATTAAAAGAATGTTGGGAGGAAAATTATAGTCAATCACTGGAATGGCACCACTGAACATGATAAAATATCTGTTTTCACTGTAGTTGTGACTTAACATCTATGCAAAACATAGTGTTTCAATTTAAAAACAGTAATGAAAATAAAAAATATATTTAATAGTTCCTTCCACAAAGTAAGATAATCTTCTGCAATAGGTAATATTAGATTGTTAATACTAGATAACCAGTGATTAAGTTAGTGAATTGATTAAAATATTTGAAAATTTACGAATATATTCAATTTACTTTTGTAAAAGATGTCCCATATTTATGATATACAAGCAGTCCTTACAGGGCAGTGTTATGTAGTTCAGATGGTGCTGATAACACACCAGTGTTTTCACTACAGGTAAGCAGTGTCTGTGCAACATGAAGGCTGTTTCTCCAGTAACTGCTACCAATATTGACACCCCACTCCCCAGGAAGTGACTGGATATTACCTGCTGATGGGAAGTAGAGAATAAGTCTTTTTGTTTTCATTTGCTTCTGTGTGCAGCCTATGTTGGTCTTTATTAAAATGCCTTTATCTCAACCCACAATCATCTTATTTTTTATCCCTGTCCTGCTGACAAGGTGTGTTGGGAGAACATCTTACTTGACATGTGAAGGCCAGCCAAGGTCAAACGACCACAGTCTTATTAGCAATATGTTTATTTTATTCATTTTAAATACATATGAGAAATTTTATATGAAAGTCTAGAATGAAAACATGAACAGACTCTATCAATGGCATCAAGTGCTATGGCAGGGTAAGAATGAATATAAAGTTGTAAAACATATATTCTGACTTTGTCACTATGCTGTACAACGTTTTACACCACAAAGTTAAGCTCCTACATTTCAACCATTTCTCACTCAAAGTATTTCACATTTCCTTGTGCAATAATTATTGTTGACACCTGGTACATGAAATACAAGTCTATTTTTTCTTGACCTTAAAAGTCCTTTTCTGTTGCTGGTGTATACAATAACAGTTGTAGCACATTCATGGTCTGTAGTTTGTAAGTTTTGACTTCTTGAATGTATATGCCTTTGAGAACTAGAACATACATAATAAATAAGTAGACTTCCAATGCTCTCTTGAATTCACTTTCACTACAAAATAATCAAATGCTCATCCATAACTTAATTTGGTTTGAAATGATCATGTTAAAATGCCACTGCAGCACAATTAGCAGAATAGCACCAAGATGAATGTCAGAAAAAGTACAAAGGATCTGAATTTTTTTACTCAAGTATCGTGGGATACTACCAAAAATATTTAAAAGTATCATCAATGATATTTGATGTCATGTCAAGATTAAATGTGGGACATAATAGTGCATCATCCCTGTTCACAAATCTGAACAAGGCTTTCAAACACAGGATATAAAATTTGAAGTTTAGGAGAAAAGCAAGCTACTTCTCTGCCCTATGCATTTGTCTCTACAGTGACTTCCACTTACAAAGTCTATATAATGCACTACTGTGGCTATTTTCCTGTCATTTTAGTGCAATATTAAAGCAGCTAAATATTGGAAAGTGTGAAAGACAGATTTTTAAGACAATTCTGTTCCTCATTCATCTGGGACAGAGAACACAAATCCAATACCAACAGTTAGCATGCTTTAAGGATGCTAACTAAGGGTTTCCTCATGCTTCAGAAACTATTTTCATAGCTGGATTTATAAAAGTTTTATGATTTGTAAGAGCACTAAAACTCTTGAGACATGATTTTAAGATTACATCTATTAATATTTATTCCTTATACATTTATAAATTACAGAGCCAGGAAGTGTCAATGTGATGATCTATTTTGATCTCCTGAAAAAATAAGAAGTTACTTAGAAGTTAATGAATTTAAAATTCCTAATTTCTATTAAATCAAGGAGATTTTGTAGAGGAAAAGAGATCCACCAAAAATATCATAGAATCACAGAATACCCTGTACAGTGTCAGAACTTCTCCAAC
This sequence comes from Neodrepanis coruscans, assembly GCA_013400695.1. NCBI lineage: Eukaryota > Metazoa > Chordata > Aves > Passeriformes > Philepittidae > Neodrepanis > Neodrepanis coruscans. Next base: position 16,957 of record VYZS01071982.1, read on the forward strand.
ATCAAGCACTACCAAGTCATAAAGTTGCCCACCAGATGCATGTCAGATATCCTTTGCACTGTTGAATTCCTGTTTATCCACATCAATATGTAAGTGGATAGCTATGTTCTGTGTAAAAAATTCTTAAATGAAAAAAATTAGTTCATTGTGCCTTTCAGTGAAAGACCTTCCTGCAGCTTGTTATGATTCTCATCCCTCTGCTCATTGGCTGTTGATTAAATAACAGGCAAAAGTATCACAGAAGCTAACTGACCAAAATGCCTTTCATCCATTGAAGCTGTTTTTGTATTTGCTTCTCTTAAGTTCTAGTAAAATATCTGTAGTTTTATATTCAGTAACTTATTCACTGCATATGAGAAAATGGTCCTGGTTTGTCAAAATATATTTGGCCAATATTCTTACTAGTATCTAAACAATGTAAAATCGAAATTTGTCATGTTTTAGAAGTTACTATGCGTTCATCTGCTGAGTGATAACTTCCCATGGAACTGTATTAATTCTTAATTATAAATGCAAACTATCTTACTTTCAATGACAGAAGAATAAAGTATTTTAAATTACTTTTTATTTATGCAGACGTTACTACACAGGAAAAGCATGCATACAAAGTGCCATAGGAAGCCTGACATTGTGATGATTTATCATTTTGCAATAATGTGTTTGTGTCCAAATCCCGATTTTACTTTTACTACAAGACATATTATTAACATACATGAGTATATCAATAACCAGATGAATTTGCATCTGTATCTTGTTTTCTCAATCATCCCCTCAAATTTTTATTATCTTTGTATCTTATTGGTGCTGATATATATCGATTCTGAGTAATTGTAAAAAGATGTTCAGTTGTTCAGACTCAAGTAATTTCTATGAAATACCACTATTAGTAGGGCACACCTGTCCAGAATTATAATCTGAAGGATTTTATAATTTTTAAATGTCCTACTTTGGACACTAGGGGCATTAAAAGCGCAGAGAGAATGCAATGGAAATCAAGAACAACCAACAGGATTTATTTTACAGACAAAGAACCTGACAGTAACAAATGCAAGGGAGACAGACTGTGCTCCTCCAGGCTGGCTTCTGGGCTGATGGAGTAAGGGAGGAAGATGGAATGGCGCTAGGTCCTCACCAAGTTTTCCTGGAAAACAGGAACAATAAAAGAAACCCAGGGGGAAACCCAAAGGGGAGAGAAATACCACAGCTGGTGAGAGATGTGGTCCTCAGTTCCCGTGCTGCCTCTGCTGTCGCTGAAGCTGCGCCACTGCCCAAACCACGGGGGAAAAATGCCAAGCAGAGATGTGTTGAGATGCAGCTCCGACGACTGCCAAGCCACGAAGACAGCAAGGGCTTCTGGGCTTGCTGCTTTATAGGGAGTCTATTCTCGCGTGATCTCGGGGTCTCTCCCAGCGCAGATCTCCTCTGGATTGGCTAACGGTGCTTGGGAACATCCCCTCCATGAGACCTCAACACAAGGCAAGATGGCAGCAGCATTTCCTGCCAAAATGCCTTGTGGCTGGGGCCCGAGGAGGGGAGGGGCCGCCCTTGAGCACTATGGGGTGCACCGGGCACCGGCACCAGGCTGCCTTCACCCTGCATGCCAGGGGCAGCAACTCACAGGGGTGGTTTCATCTGCTGTGAGGGCTGCTGGCATTCTCTGCTCGGCGCTGTATTTTGCGCGCGTGGGAAACCCACTATGCATGTGTGCAGCACCGGGGACAGCTGGGCCGCACCTATCATTACTTGGCAGTGGGTTCTGCTGCCGCCAGCACCCAGGACGGGGCACACCACGCCTGCACTGCACCTATGCTGGCGGGGCGAGCTGGTGGGGCCATGGCCGCTGTGGCTGCTGGATACACACACTGGCTACAGCACCCCCCAGCTCAGCGCCGGCAGCCGCGGGATTGGGCCAGCCCCCCATGCTGCACCCATCGCTGCTGCCGTGGAGTGAACCGACGGGGGGGCGGTGGGAGTCAGTCCTGCTGCCTACAGCATGCTACGGGGACAGAACGGGGCAGCCCGCGTGTCACAGGGCTTCTTCCCCTGCCACCTCTGTGCACACACATCCTGGCGGGATGTGCGGAACTGGGCCTGTGCCGCATCGCAAGGTCTGGAGCCTGTCTATCCTGCTTTTTATAACATACAAAAGAAAAGTATAAAACACCCTGTCCCCTCCCCCCTCCCCAAAACCTCTTAAAAAAGCCACAACACCCCTCCCCACCAGAGGAGGGGGAAAAAATGGAGAAAATGGGAAATATGTTTTAACAGTTGAAGGCTTGTTTCAGTCCATAACATTAAAGCACTTAATATGTATCATAAACCAGATCAAATAAAGGCATTATCTGCGGTGCAACCCTGAAGATCTAAGATCTGCTTTATTTTGGCTGAGATTGATGATGAACACCCTAAAGAAAAAGATTTCTTCCTTCCTTTTTTCTCTTTCTGGGTGCACTATGTAATTTTTGTCTTCATGGAATTTCATTTTAACAAGGCTATTTTTATTTTGTCTATGTGTTGCAGAATTTATTGCTGTTTATATCATGGGAAGATTGTAACAAATCTTGGCAACTGTAACATCTCAAATGGGTTTTTGTTGGGTTTTTGTTTGTTTGTTTTTAATTTTCCTCTTGAATTTATTCTTAAGGCATTTTTTTTTAAGACAAGCTAATATTTTTGGTGTCAAATTAGAGTAGAAAAAAACCCCAGCAGTTCTAATTAGCCATGTTACAATATTAACACTGTTGTCTGAACTCCACAATTAATAATGAGAAGTCCTTTTATCATATGGCTAAAAACTAGTGTACAGAACTTTTTTTCTAGCGTTTTATTCCTCCTTCCAAAGTCTCTCAGGATCCTTGTTGTGGGTTAAAGATAAAGCCGTTTTCCCCCCTTCCCCCCCACCCCCCTCTCCCGGCGCGGGGGAGGGTGTGTGGGTGTGTGTGTGTGCACCTGGCTGGCCCGGCGCTGTGGGGGGCCCGGCTGGCCGGCGGCAGGTCTCGCCGGGGCAGCGGATCCCCGCCTCCCCTCCGCCCCCCCAGCGCCTGCCTGCGGGTGCGGGCTGGGGGGGGCGGCGCGGGAGCGCCACGCAGCCAGACTGGCACGGGTGGCGCAGGGACGCCACGCGGCAGACTCGGCGCAGGGAGCCGCAGTGCAGCTAGCCCAGCGCGGGTGGCGTGGCAGCTGCCAACACGGACGCGGCCGGGGCAGCAAGGGCGCTGCCATGGCCATACCCACACTTCCAGCCTGGGGGCCAGCGTCGCTTCTGGTCCGGCCCAGCGCTCTTGTGGGTGCGCAGGGGCCTTACTGGGGGCGGGGCCCGGGTGCTAATCATCCAATTGGAGAAGGCAGGCTCCCTGGGGGCCATCTGCGCATGCGCAAAGAGGGCTCCCCTATAAAAAGGCGAGAGGGGACACCATCTTCTTTCTCCATGGGACACAGCTGTGGCAACATCGCTCCTTGTCCCCGCTCCGAGTCTGACCTCTGCATGTGTACAGATTAGCGACCCAGCAGCGGCGGCACGGATTAAAGACCACATCTTTTCATCAGCACGGTGTGGTATTCCTGGGGGTGGACTTTTCAGGGTTGCATTTCTTGTGGTATTCCTGGGGGTGGACTGTTTCGGGGTCACATTTCTATGCACCTCCGCGCTGAGCCCTGCCCCGCGCATGCGGGCTGATTAGCAATTTCAGTGGCTACAGCATGGATTAAAGACCACATCTTTCCATCCGCACTGGTATTCCTTCCCGGGAAAAAAAGGGGGTGGCCGCGGTTTTTCTAATTGTCTGAGTGCCTTTTCAGGAGCCGAGCGGAGGCTTGGCGCTACCCTAGGGTCCTCAGGTCGGCCGCAGGACCTAAGAGAGCTGAGGTCGTGGTCCTTCTCTAATTATCCCGGCATCACTTCAGGAGCCCCAACAGAAAACTGGCGGTATCCTAGAGCTTTCCCATCCTGACGCGGGGTCTGGGAGAGCTTAATTTGTCTGTTTTTGCGCTTTATTGTCAGTTTTCTGTGTGTGTGAAATAAACCTTGTTACTTGTGTGTTTTTCTTTTTTGTGTGTGTGTGTGCCTTCTCTCGGACATCTCTTGTCAGTACCACACTTCCTAGTGGTAAAACCACGACAATCCTTCATTCTTCATGGAAGGGCTTTCGGAGAAGTTGCAAACTCATATCTTTCTCTCTAGTCTTGAAGCTTGCTGGGGTTCTTTTAATTGTATTTTCTAATGTATAAAGTGCTTTCTTCTCACTGTTTGGCAGCTGAGGTTCAGAAGTTGCATGAGATCCACTCCCAGTTTCAGCTGACAGAAATGACAGATGTTGCACAGTGATCTTTTCAACTTTTCCACTGGACAGATTTGCACAGTTCTAAAGGAAGTGGGTGAAGCAGGTGAGGTAAAATGATTGACAGGGCCCTGAAGACATCACCAGCCCTGACTGTCCCTGACCATCACACTAAAACCTCCCCCACCCTGCACACAGCCCAGGACTTCAATTGAGCCCCTCCCACTGGCCATAGACATCAGTCCCTACCCCAGAAATACCACAGCAAGGCTGCTTCCCATAGCCCCACCCAGGCTGGCCATGATCATTGCCAAGCCAGGCTTCACCTGCAGGTTAGCCCTGGCCCCGCCCTAGTCATCTCCATGGCCCTGGTTCCCCTCACCATGTTTGATGTTCTGACAATCTCTGGCTGCCCTCACAGTCTGCTTGGAATAAATATCAAGATGTGAAAAAAACAAAATGTCTGTACCGAACACCTTGCTCTGAGTTCAGAAAGTAGTCATTATATAAAGTGAAAGCAGAACAAATAAATGGAAAATGTGTTTGAGTTGTCAAAAACTGCTGTTTTGCTGTTCACAGAGGTAAACATGGAACAAGCCTCTAGGATGACTAATACCATTCAAATTCTACAACAGCAAAAATTCAGTTCCAGTTATAGGAACAATCAGTACTTGGGGTTCAAGAAAGGACTTTAAAAGATAATTATTTATCATGGCTTCTAGTGTGCTTTTGCTCTGATGTACACAGAAAATAATATGCATTAAAAAGTAGTACTGTCAAGCTTGCAGTGGGTAGTGCAGGGAATGATTATCTTTCCATCTACAGCTTGGGGGTTCATCATCGTAGCATATTTTCATACACAGTTCTAAAGAATTTCATCAGCAAAATCCATTAAAGCCCTTTTCTTACACTGTCACGATGCTTATTGTAATGTCAAGTCTTTTTGCTAGGGAAGGTGATATAAACTGATTAAATGTATTTGGAAGATTTTGACATTGTGTATTCAATTTGATTTCTATCTCTAACTTATTTGTAATAGTCTGTTTCCCCAGTAAATGGTGTCACTTCTGAGCTTCTGTATTGTGCTGTACATTCAGTTACAGCTCAGAAAAAGTTGTAGACCAGAGCATTATGAAGCTTGATGCAAAAAAAAACAATTCTACCTTATTGTTTAATATATTATGGAAAAAAAATTATACATTTTGCAAATCACTTAATTGTTAATATCCAGACATAATGAACATAAGATTCTTACTGATGTAACATTTCATAAATAGCCAAGCAACCTGGGTCATACCAGGATATATAATGATAATTTGACTGTCTCTGTCACTTCCATCATAAGACCAAATCACTGTTGGAAGTCAATTACAGTTATGTAGAGACAGCTTATTCTCTAAAAACAAAACAGGACAGTCTTCCTTATAACGTATTATATTTTCAAATACGTAAATGATTGCCATTGTGCTCCAACTGATGTGCTTCTCAGCACCTGGAATTAGCCTGTAGTGTTGGTTTTCTGTAATGAAATGTATAGAAAGTGGTGTCTTATTTTCATGGTTTATTTTCTCAAAGTAGGAGAGATGCAGCTTTTAAAGTTGTGACACTGAAGATTCCCACCTAACTGAAAGCAAATTCCGTGGGCATGAAGGTGTTAATATCAAGTCCTAGAGACTTCTGAACATAGGCAAAGATTTCAATCTCATGTCTCTTGAGATGATGATGTAACTATTCATCCTATAAGAAAGAAAACTGGGAAAAATAATTCTGGGACAGGATATAAGATCTAATAGCCCTGCAGATATTTTTTTTTTCNATGCAGCTTTTAAAGTTGTGACACTGAAGATTCCCACCTAACTGAAAGCAAATTCCGTGGGCATGAAGGTGTTAATATCAAGTCCTAGAGACTTCTGAACATAGGCAAAGATTTCAATCTCATGTCTCTTGAGATGATGATGTAACTATTCATCCTATAAGAAAGAAAACTGGGAAAAATAATTCTGGGACAGGATATAAGATCTAATAGCCCTGCAGATATTTTTTTTTTCTATAAGCAGCTAAAAAAACTGTTCCTGCTGTCACAGTAGATCTTATATTATTTTCCCTACAATGATACTAATGTGTGTGATTGTAGAGGACTGCCATTGACCCCATGCCTTCTAGACCCCATAAATATAGCCCTGTAGCCCAGCAAAACAGTTCTGCCACAGAAAGTAAGAAGCCCTAGGCTTTGAGATGAGTTGACAGAGTCTTAAGATGGAGACGGATTTGCTTAATCTGATTTTGTGACCTGTCTGGAACTTTGTTTTCGCTTGATTTGTCTGTGACAACAATTTGCCTAATGATCAGGTGATTATGACTAACTCTCTAAACAACTATGTATTTGAGTTAGTCTAGAATTCAGGCAAGGCCTGTGTTACTGACAAAAAGTGTTTGGCAGTTCCGAGTCCAGGCCTGGTTCATAGTAAAGTAACTAAACCTTGTTTTACTCCAACACAGACTTACTTCCACGCTCACATATCCATTGGGAATGGTATATGTCATGTGTATACCCTGAAATGCATGTAGGATTTTCTGTAAATATGCCACTTAGCACTTGCAAAACCATTGAAAGGAAGTGTCAATTAAATTAATTACATAGTGAAGATAATTGCAGAACAATGCTTGAGCTCATATTTTAACCTTGTTTTATTTATAGGGTATATAGCCTAACACATCTTTCTTAATATTTATTCCTGCCCAGCTCTAAGTAGCTAAACATATTAAGTAGAAAGAGATTAAGATTACATTCTGAGACAGCCAACTCTCTGAGAAACTTTCCTATGTCATTTGATAGAATAAAACCCACCATTTTTTTGGAATATAAGATTTTTACCTTTTTTTTTTAAGTAAAAGTATTATCTGGTTCATTATTTTAGAAAAGTCACATTTTGCTCATCCTATAACAAATTTGGGACCACAAAGAAGCTGCAGGCTGGTTTGGGTTACTGTAGACTGAAAATATA
>VYZS01071985.1:0-61487 GCA_013400695.1 Neodrepanis coruscans
TGAGGGTGGGTGGGGGACATTTATTTTCTTGCCCTCCCCACACATGAGTGCTCTGGCTTTGGGGCCAGACTCACAGGCACTGCCTGTGCCCTGCTCCAAGGCACACACAGACCTGGTGAGCAGGAGAGGGAAGAACTGACTGCTTCAGTCCCTGGAGGACTCCACATTTTTCTTCCTTTGTGAAAGCTACTGGGGAAATGGCAGAGAGCATCTGCTCTGGGAGGGGAGGCTTCCCCAGCTCCCTCCTCCTGCACAAGACCTCGGATGCATTTTCTGCAGCTCAGCCGGTTTTGCAGGGCCCTGAGTGAATTTTGCCCTCCCTGATTAGATAACCAAAGGAGCAGTGACTGTACTCTCCAGAGAGAAGATGCTGTCTCTTTCCTGCCAGAAGGACAGCTGGAGGGAGGGTGGGATTTTCAGCATGCAAGCACTTAGCCAGATCAAGGAAATGGGATGCAAAGCATTTTAGGCTAAGAAAGGTTGTTGTGCAGGGAAACATGAGGCTGCTGTTCTGTTCGGGAGATAACGCTTCTCAAAACGCTCCTGTGTGCCAAACTGCAAGCCTTGACTACAGCAGGTCATTGCCTCTTTAAGGAAAACAAGCATGACAAGTCAGAAAAAAACCCATCACTGTCTCCCCTGAAAAACTTTGATCATTTAAATATTATTGATGCATATTAACCCCGGCTGAGATGGGCTCAGTGAGGGGAAGTGCTTCACCTTGACACTGGGAAAATATGTTGCTTTCTGTTGCCTTGTCTTTTGTTTCATATATCAAATCAGAGCTTAGCCAAGTGAATCAGCTCGAGGAAGCATTTAGGATGTATTTGATTTTTGGGAAGGTAGAGCTTTCCTCATCTTTACCAGCTGTGGGGGTGTAAGCATGGATAAAAACAGGAGGACTGTTTAAAGGAGGGATCTATAATTAACAACCTCTAAGAAGGGGAACTTTCATTTTAACTTACTATTAAAATTATACTGGAGAATATACCGTTTTGGCTCTGGGGATCTCCTCTGTATATTTGACAAAGCCCTGTGAATTCCTCTAATCTCTGCCTCGGAGTGTCTGTGCTTTAAAAACAACTTCTCCCACCCTACGGAGGGCTCACCTAAAGCCCCGGAGGGATTCCCATGGGAAGTCCCAGCATTGCCCTCCCAGCCCTTCTCAGGGAGGGTATCAGTGGGAGAGAAGCTCCTTTCCCAGGGCAGGGCTGTGTCTCCTCAGCAGCCCCGAGCCTTGTGCTGGGAGGAGACACCTTCCAAAAACGCTTTTTAACCCGAGGAAGGAACGTGTGTCACTTCTAATGGAGCTGACAGCAGCAGGGAGTGTTTTTATGTTAGTGGCTGAAGAACACACTTGTAATGAGTGAAGTAATTGAATAAATGCTGACAATTTGATGTGGAAAATGCATAATCAGCTCACTGCGGAAGGTTGACTTGTTCTTTTTTTTCTCTCTTTCCTTAGCACTGGGATAAACAGGTTTATTCTCTCCCAAACAGGTGATGCCTTCAGCAGCACAGAACCAGGAGACCTGTGCACATGCTCCCCTCCCAGGCACACATGTACCCATCACCAGATAATTGACCCAGTTATCCTAATATGCTATTAAGAAATACATGTATAATAAATTTCAACACATAACTTTTCCTTGAATCACATGCTAGTTGAACACTCCCTTCAGTCGTTCACTGGCTCCAGCCCAAATTAGTCACTGTGCCTGTTCTAGGGAGAAATGAGGCCACACCAAGTAGCACCAAGAGTTGATCATGCAGGAATAACAGGGATTCCAGCTGGTTTTTCTGATCCCAAACACAGCTATTAAATTGTGGATGTAGACAGTGGAGATGACATATTCCATTGCAGTGACTTTCCCTATCCAACCATCATCTCAGCTTTATGCAGATGGAACCTCAGTGAATTTCTTGTCATCAAGCCTCCAGTTTTAGTGTGACAATGGGAACAGCATCATCTATGTCATGTATGTTGGAAGCAATGAATAGAAAGCTGAGCTCACTAAGACATTTGCATATTGAAGATATGGAAAAAACCTCTCTTCTTGCTTACTCTGCTGCCTACTCAAATATCTGTGAATCAAGAAGGAGAATATGGGCCCTCTTTGTACTTCAGATTCTACTGCCTTTGAATAACATGATTGCTCAATCCAGCCTTCTGGGATGAGACTCAGCACAGGCTACGGTGACAGGAGCTCTCCATGTCTGCAGGCTGGTGGACAAAAGGCAGTTCCTGGATTAAAAATGCTCATCAAGGTGGATACTTTGACTTTATGTCATCAGGACACCTTCTCCACTCCACATCCGAATCAGCACTTGCATATCTAGGGCACAGAGGTTTGACCTGCCAACTGTTAAATAAATCACAATGTACTCCCCCCAAACCATTAGCATGGAACAGCACACATCCAGGGGAGAGACAAGCTAAGGACACGGCAGTGCACAAGAACAATGAGCCAGAGGAGCTTTTTCCTTTTGGATAGAGTTGAAAGAGTTGGTTATTGCAGAAAAAGTGAAATAGAAGCACACAGCAGTTCATCCATGTCCTGTGGAGGCACTGGGTTATGACTCCATAGCCAAGGCTGAGCTCAAGTTTGGCCTTGGCTCTCTCAAGCCAGCTCTGGATTACCGTATTTTTCACTTGAGCAATTAGTTTTCCTCTAGGTTATAGCGGTCTTAAGCAGCAAAAGTGAGATCCAGATCAGGCTTTAAGGGTTGGCATTTACATGTTGGGGTTTTTTTGTGCTTCTGGTATTAATTTCATATTCAGTGGAAAAGTAATATCCTGTCTGTCACTAGAGAGGAAGAGATGTGCGTGTGTGTGTACGCACAGTCACTGCTAACTGTTGAGCTTTTTCACTCAAATTTCGTTTTGGGGAAAATTTCTAAATTAAACTGAAAATCAGCTGCACAAACGATGAATGTGTAATGCCAATAAGGCCAAAGCATGAGATGTTTTCCCTTGTTTTCGTAACTCGTGGTCTTTGTGTGTAAGAGTGTATTGCATGGCAACTGCATTCACACTTCTCTTTAATAAAAGATCCAAGCAGATGGACCCACTATTAACGTGTATCCCCCAGATTTGCATATTTCATATTCATGCCAAGATGGCACTGAGCACACATGGGATGAGCAAGGCTGATATAAACACAATTGCACCAGATTAATGCAGTGATCAAAGAGTATTGTCCCATCATCCCCATTAGGAATCCAGTTTAATATTAGTTATTAATATTGTTAAACTCCTACCGGAGTCAAATTAAGGTCTTCTAAATACAGTCGGACAGGGCTCTTAGGTACTACAAGTTGATGAATATGTTATGATTCCTGAGAGAGAGAGAGCTGAGAAACAGCATTTGCATCTGAGCTGTGAGGAATCCAACGCTGGGAATGTGCAGACCTTGAGCTTTGGTCCAGCGTGCTGTGTAATTAGGACTCACTTGAAATTCAGATCTTATCCAAGATCTCTATCTGGGTTTCTCAGAATTCAAGTGCAATCTCATCTAGTCAGAATACAAGCCTATCTGTAATATCTCATCAAATATTAGGCATTACAGAGTGGTATTCTGGAGCCCAAAATATATTTGATCGCATTGTTCCAGTCCATTAATCAAACACTGTGCTGTACATACTAATAGGATCAAACATTAGGAAATATTTATGAATGAGCATTGTTGTGACTGCAAAAATTAAACACAGCAGGTTTTAAATACACAAGATCTCAAAAAGGAAAACTTGATTATCTCCTACATATCTGGTGCCAAATTCAGAGTGAATTTTAAGCAAATCCTAGGTAGCTGTGCTTGAGTAATTTACACCTCCTTCCAGTGCCTTTCAGCGAGAAAATTGTACCTTCTCCCACCTCTGTTGTATGGATCCACTGCACTGGGGATACCAGTGAAATGATGTAGCACCAGTTAACGCAGTTTTGGAGAGGGACTGTGTGCCCACCACATGGAGGTACTTGGGGGGTAGGAACAAAGCTCAGACCCACATGTGACATCCCTGGATTATGTTCTGCCTCTGCAGTTCTTAGTGGAAATAAACCACTGTTTACCCAAGGGACCACTAATGTGCCCAACTTCTGCAGGCTGGGTGGAATCTGCACATGGATTCTGGGAGTTTCGTCCCTTCCTTCAACAGGGGCAGAATTTTGCTCACCAGATCCAAAGGCAAGGCATGGCATTGGCATGAGGGATGCAGTAACCCCACAAGCTGCGGTTTTGTCAAGAATAAATCATGTCAAACCAATCTAATTTTCCTGTGACAGGGCAGCAGGTCTCTGAGAGGGGAGAAGCTGGGGCTGTGATACATCTTGACTGCAGTGAGGCTTTTGACACTCACTCATATGGTGTTCCCAGGAGCAAGGTGGGGGAATATGGTCGAGGAGAAATGCTGTGAGGTACCAAACCAGCTGGCCAAGCACACTGAAAAGCTGTTGGCTGTTTGCTGTCGAAGTGGAAGGATGGTGTGAGCCTGGCCCCTGCAGGGGTCTGTGCAGGGTCTGGTATTACTCAATATTTTCATTAGTGACTTGGGTAATGGAATATGGAGTAGACTTATTGCATCTGCTGACAATACCAAGCTGAGAGGGGCTGTAAGTGCTCTCAGAGAACAGGAGAAGCATTTAAAAATCTTAGCAAACTGAAGAAACAGGCTGGGAAGAAGTGATTGACATTCCAAAAGGACAAGAGCGAAGCTGAATGTGTGAGAACTGTTGAAATGTGTGTCCAGAAATGGCTGCTTAGGCAACATTGCTAAGGAAAGGGATAATATCATGGGCAAGAAAATAACCCTGAGCCAACTGTGGTGCCCTGTTGTGAGCAAAGCAAAGCTGACACCTCTGTATGTAAGGAGTGTGGTGTGGTGCACTGCTCCCATCTGTACCAAGTGTTAGGGAGGAGCAGTTTTGGTCATCAGGCTGCCAGAGAAATACAGAAAATGGAAAGAACAGTCAGAGTTCTAGAAAATAAACCTCTAAAGGAAAGAACTGTGGTCCATCACCCAAGTCTGATGAAAATACAGTAATAATCTCCCCAAATGTAAAAGATACTACATATGTAATGGAATGCTTCTCACAGACAGAAGTGGTGGGATTAAACTGCAGCAAATGCAAATTGGGTTAGAATATGGGGAAAATGTTCCATCTATAGGAATAGCTGACACTCAGAATAGACCATCTGAGGAGCTTGTGGAATCTCCTTAAAAACCTCCAGGGATGAACAGGTTAGAGAAACTCCTGTCAAGACTGATTTAGGCAGGGTTGATCCTACCCTGGGGGAAGGAGATGGACTAGGTGACCTCTCAAGATGCCTTTTCCTCTTATTCCCTGTGGCTTTATGTTTATTTTGTGTGGCAGTGATATTGTGAGAGCAGAGAGCTTGATTCTGCATATTGGGTAAACATTTTACATTTAAATTGGGAAGTCTTGTTTATTTGTCAGCCCTTTGTTATTTCAGTTTAAATTTTACTAATTTAAGTTGAATTCTGAATTATAAATTACAGTGATGGGTGTATGAGGAATGTTTGAGGAGACAGATACTGAAACCTATTAATCTATTGATCACATTGATTGGGGTGTTTAATTTAGAATAGCATGTTCCGGGTTTTAAATATGTTTTAAAAGACTCTTCTAAAAACAACTTTGTTTTATGGTAGTGCAGGAACTCTCCTCCTCTCTGATAGGTGTGTATCCTTAAGCAGGCACATGATAAAAATTGATGTTGGCATATACAAAGATGCAGGATGAAACCTTTTGCTACTACAATGAAAGGAAACCATCGGGGTTTTTAAATGAAGGCAGGCAGTGGTCTGTCTGCCAATTAATGAACACATTACTGTTAAGTGATAGCTTTAAAAAAAGGAGTTGTTGCGTTCTCATAATGGCTCTTGCTCCCTTTTCCTCCTGATCGCTTCCTGGGAGAGGAGCCCCTCTGGCAGTGGGATGCAAGGATCCCAGACTGTAAGTGTAAGGGGTTGGGGTGGGGGGTGGGCAGCAGAATGTAATTCCACAAATTAATTTGTTCAGGACCCAGGGGTTAGCACTAATTTTTGCACTAAATACCAGGAGAGCTTTAATGACCGCAGATAGCAAACACTTCAATTTTTGCTCCGTGCTACTCCGAAGCCAAAACTGCCAGGTTTACAGTGCCCTCTAGTATCGCACTGGAGCATTAGCTTTCCCTGCCACCTCCGGAGCTGCCACATCGCAGAGCATCGCTCACGACCGCAGATTTTTCCTTCAGTGCTTTGGCAGCGGAACCGCAGCGCCGGGAGGGCAGAGCGGGGCTGGCTGGACTGGGCTCAGCACTGCTGCAGCCTGGCAAGGTCCTGCCTTTGACCCTTTTCGAGGACAAGAAAGCGTGGGAAGAGAAAAATACATGCCCTGCTTAGGGGGTTGCAGTGAGCAGGATGCTTGGAAGAAGGATGCTTGGAAGGGAATGTCCCTGCCCCACGGCAAGGGATTGGAAGGAGATGATCTTTAAGGTCCCTCCAAACCCTTCTGCGATTCCTTTTATAATAGTTTGTGGCAATTTGGCAAGGTGATGTTAAGAATAATTTGCCTTGAAATGATACTTTGCAGCTGTTGCTGCATTACCACTAACTAGCAAAATGCTCACTAGTGAAGGAGAGGGAAGGACAAAGGAGAAAAACCTGAGTCATATGAAACCCATTAGACATTACCCGGGACCACATCCCAGCCAGATGAGGTCACTTAATGCAAGGACTTCTCAAAGCTCTGCCCTTCAGCCTCCCATGGATTTCTCCGTGGAGCAGTTGCAGGAAAATTCTTTGGTGGACTCGGACGTGGCACCTCCTGTAGGAGTGGGCATATTTATAAAGCACTTCCAAGGATTCCCAGCTGCTGAAGCAGCCTTTGGAGGCTGCCTGGGTAAGACTGAGCCCATGTTGTGCAGCGTTAGTGCTGCTCTGAGAGGCGCCGTGGGAAAGGCAACGTTCCCTTGGAGGCAGAGGGAATTCTTCAACTCCTGCTTGCCTCCAAATGTGCTGTGCTCAGGAGTTCTTCCTCGGAAAATCTTCACGGGGTTGAACTTACAGTGATTTGTGAAAAAGCTACTTAGATTGTTGTTATTCTAAGCAGTAATACGAGTCCCTGGCAGTGAGTGAGCTGGTCAAGATGATGTTCATGGTACATTTTCCTTACAGAGAGAACTACTCGAGTGGTGAACTCCAGCAGGCACAGCCAAGCTGCTGGCACATGGAAATTATCAAGTTTACGTTAACTAAGAAAATTTAGGAAATGAATTGTTAATGTGCATTTTCAGATTTTTCACATCATTTTCTATGAGATTGTCATGGACAAAAATTGGCATTAAGATGGATCTCCTCTAGTATGCAGCATGACTGTGCCTGCACTTCCTTTGAAATATTCAGTCATAGGAAAAAGCTTCCTGTCAATTTAGCCATTGACTTCTAGTTGCTTCAGTTCCTGGGTTATAAGCTACTGAAGACACATGAGCCTGATCCCAAAATCTGGTTAAAAGTGACCATTGCTACTTTTTGAGAGGAAAAGTATTTCTTCTTGTTTTTAAACAACGTGTGAGGTTATCACACATATTAAAAATGAGAGTATTATATGGAAGAGTAACCAGTGTGTCTAAAGGACAGAGAGAAGGTAGAAAAAGTGTTAGTAAAGTAAAATAAAAATAGGAGGTGTAAAAGCTGAAGAGGACTCATAAGATGAAACCCTTGATATGTATCTGAGGGCTGAACTGAATCTTATTTTCCTTACAGACTTTCAAAAATCAGCTATTGGAGATAGTTTTCTCTCTCCTTTGTATTGTAGATCTGTATAGTACATGCAAATGAATTTGTTTTCCTTAATGCCATTGTTGAACAGCACAAAGAACAAAGGATGTACAGGGATAACCTGCATCCCAAACAAGCACTGTCCCTTCACCCCCCCAGAGTTGTAGCACACTTACAATTTCTGAGGCACAGGGTGTCTAACCAGGTCCTTTTTCATCAATATATTTTCATGCCCTCTCACGTACTGTGCATTCAATGTAAATGCTGAACTTTCATTATTGCCAATGTGATTTCCTCAGTTGGAGCCACAAGAGTCTGAAATAAGAGGTCTGGAGCCCTTCTGCTTTAAATTCTACATCTGCAACTAGTGTGCTAGAAATGAAGAGCCATCTCATTGTATATGCAATATGTAAGTAGTTTGACAAGGATGTCTCTTTACAGCTTAAGTGTCAGCTCTGGATAGATGGATCCAGGGTCTTGAAAAACACGTTACACATCTCTGCATCATTGTTCGTAAAAACTTTAGTAAAGTATCTCAAATTCCTTGCACAGCAATATAAGCAACTGCCTCAGCTTCTCAAGGGCACTATACCTTTGATAATGAATATATTTAAACAAAAGGGGGGAAAAACACCTTTGCTGAATATAATAGAAGTTCAGCTTTCTACTTTCATATTTCATGGGACGTGAAGGTTCATCATTTATTGAAAATAAGATTGGACCATCAGTAACATCCTTCTGGATTTCATTTCATTTTCAGAGTGAAATGCCTTTCTGGTAAAATACAAGAAAATGCTTTTTTTTCAGACAAAACCCTTGCATTCCAGCTGTGTTGCAGTATTCTCCAGACTGTTTTCCCCCTTTTGCTGTGCTTTCTGTTGTAGCTTGTTTTGCCAGAGAAACTTCTTTTGCAAGTCTGTTTTCTCCTTCATATTTAAAAATTATATTGTTTCTGTGGGCCAATTTCCATAAGCCTTCGGGGACTTCAGATTTACTGTTATTCCTCACTGGCCAAGAGACAAATTAATTTGATTAGAGCTTAACCCTCAAGAGAGAATTTTGAGGGAAGCAGAGTCCAATTAAGGAATACCTAGGGTCAGCTAATGAGCTGGGACCCCCTCAGTGGAATATTCTCCCTCTTCCATGAGCTGAAGTCGCTGTACATGAGCAACTTCTCCAACCCCAGATGTCACAGGGCATCTCCACTGTGGATGAAGGACTAAGGCATGTGCTGCTGGAGAGCTCAGGGGCATCACTGAGCTGATGTGGAGGAGGCAACTGAACATCAAACCCCAGGCACAAACAACAAAGTAAGAGGCTAAAAATGACACGTGATTCCCATCCCATGGCAACCAACAGATGCCAAACAAAGCTGAGGACTGGGGACTTTGAATGAGGAATAGAGATGGCAAATAGCACTTTCTAGCAATAGAAAACCAGAATAGCTATCATCAGTTTCTGAGGCAGCTCTCCTGCCTGCAGTGCTTCTCTGACATCCAGGCTAAACTGTGCAATGGATGCACTCCCAGAGGACAAGGATGAGATCATCAAATCAATGGGCTGCACCCACATCACCTTGCAATGTGATATTTGCTGCTCTCACAACTGACAGGAGTGCTGGGTCAGTGGCTGGAGGACACATCTCAATGGGAACCTGCTGTGCTGCAAAACATTGTTTGGGTGGCTCAGAAGCTCTGTTTCCTCAGAATCAACAGTGGATTAATGCAAGGGTATTAGATTGGAGGCACCATGCTCTGGGAGATGATGGCTGTAAGATGAGATATGGGACTGAAGTGTACTTGTAATACCTTCTTGTAATATTTTAACAATTCAGCAACAACTTTGTAAGGCAGGTTATTAACTGGACGGCATAAAGCAATTCCAGCTTGAGTAGCTGACTTCTCTCACTTATGAACGTTGCCCCTGCATTTTTATTTCTGTATAATATTCCTGACTTGAGTTCTTGCATGGTGTTGCTATGTATTATTAAACCCCCACTATTTTCCACTCCAGAAACGGCTGTATTTAGATTTAGGTGAAATTGTGGTGGAGAGGTTAATCTGCAAAAATGCTATATAAGTGCTAACTATTAATTACTACTCCTATACTTTTAAGCTCAGAACTCCAGGCTACAGGGATGAAGTTGGTGCATTGGATCACTAAGTTACTGAATACTCATTCTCTCCCCATGGAAAAGCAACTTGCTGTCCCCATTTTCTTCTCTTTTTTTTCTTTTTTTTTNCTTTTGCCCCCTTTTTTTTCTTTTTTTTTTTTTTTTTTTTTTTCCTTTTTCCTCACAGAAATGCAGTGACCAGATTGTTCATCCTCTTTCTCATTGTGAATGGTCTCCTAAACACTGAAAGGTGGCTTGGGGAGGTTTTTCATATGATTGGCATCTCTTCCCAGGGCTGGTCCCCAATTGTATTCACAATTATGAATCCATAGAAAGGACCCTGAAGAATAATATAGAACCTGATGATGCAACGAGCCAGGAGACAAAAAAAAATAAAAATAGCCCATTAAGAGGACGAAGCTAATCAATACTAATAGCAAAGCTGAAGATTTTAAAAGCCTCTCAATGAAGTCAGGCACAATGTTACCAGTCAGTCAATGGAATATGAAGTGTGCCTGGGAGGAGGCTGGGGCAGGTCAGAGAGAGAGCAGAGCCTGTTTTGGGAAGGACTCAGATGGATTAGTTCCCATGGATGGTCCTGGCTGCAGCTGGGTGAGGTGGCAGGAACAGCAGTGCCTGAAGGGGTAAAATGCAGACAGCACATAGGAGGGATCAGTTTGGTTAGTTCCTCCTGCCCCTGCTTTTCCTGAGCTCTTCCAGGTGCAGTTAAGATCTGAGCAGCAGGACTACCCACCTTGTGTCAATGTCTCTGTGCTCAGCCTTCAGATTCCATTCCCAGATCTGCTCACTTCTTGAGACAGAGATATTGTGACTTCACCCCCTATTTTAGAATAACTAATTCCCCCAGGAAACTGGCAGATTAAAGTGGTTAATTCTCATTGCTCATCTCCACAAGGACACTTAGGAATTCAGAATTTCTCAGTCATGGAAAACAGTCTTCAAATAATCTTTTGTTGTTTTGACAATTTTTTTTCTTGCTTTGGCTTCCAAAATTCTCTGACAACCTTCCTATCTCCTTCTTGCTCTAGATGAGGCTCTTTGGTACATTTCTTGTAAAAGTTCCCTTTCACATCATCAGAAGTTCATCTAGTGTTCTCAATACACAAATACTGCAGAATTCCCTTCAACAGAGCCATGCCAGTCCTTCACTCGTGCCTGCCATGGTGCCTCATCTGTCCTGTATGGATTTTTTCTGTGTAGCATCTCTAAAATGCAGCCTCTGTTATCCATCCACGTAGTTGAAATTCAGGTTTAGAATTAATCTTCTTGTTTCTCCTCCTGTGAGTTGATAACTTCATCCTTTGTCCTGGCCATGGCTGACACAGGCCATGTCTTCCTGTACTTTTACAGAAGCTGCTGGTAAAAGTGTTTTCCTACCTGTCTTTGCATCTCTTACCTGATTTTCCAGTATATCCCCACGGGGGAATTCCTCCATGAACGTTTTGAGAAACCACCTAGTGCTCTTTCAAATGCCTCCTACTCACTCATTTTCTATCCTGCTCCTGCCCACCATGCCTTGTATCCTCCCTGCTGTGTATTGCACTCCCTCTCTCTCACACTCCAGCTGGAGGCAATCCCCCCACCCAGCACTGCTCTCTGCCTCTCACACCCCCCCAGCTCTGCTAAAAAATGCCATCTCTGTTACCCAGAACATTCCTCCCTCACCCCCTAAGGGAAGAATGTGCTGGAATTCAGAAGGGAGAGCAGTGTCTTCATGCAGTGATGGGCATCCAGGCACAGCCCCCATGTCAGTCAGTCCAACTGCACACACAGGAGGTCGTGTGAGCAAGTCATAGAATCATTGAGCCACAGAATGGTTTGTGCTGGAAGGGGCCTTAAAAACCATTTCACCTCCTGCCATGAGCAGGGACAACTTCCAGGTTGCTCCAAGTCCCATCCAACCTGGCCTTGAACACAGGGGTGGGGCAGCCACAGCTTCTCTGGGCAACCTGTGCCAGGGCCTCACCACCCCCACAGGGAAGAATTTCCTCTTAATATCTAATCTAAACCTACTGTCTTCCAGTTTTAAAGCCATTCCCCCTTGTCCTACCACTACATGCCCTTGTCAAAAAAGCCTGAGAGGGCTGAGCAGCTCTCTGCCCTGTGCGTCAGCAGTGGTGCCTGGCTGGGAGCTGCCTGTGAAGAAGAGGAAGGTTGCTCAGCTGCTGTAGTTCTGCCAGTCCTTGGCCCCTCTGCTGAAACTGCTACAAAAGCAGAAAATCACTTCAGCCAGAACCAAAGGCAGCAGCAGTGCTGTGGAGCTGCGCTGGGATCGTTAGGGTGGTTAATATTCAGCAGGCATATTGCTAAAAAGGCAGTGCATGCTAAGGAAAAAAGCAACAAACCCCAATGCTGCCCAGAGGTCCTTCTGGCAGAGATATCAGCAGTGACAATGTTGTTTGTACAACAGACAACCCGTTTCCCCTAAGACCAGACCCACTGCCACACCACATCTCACTGAGGTCATTGTGGAGCCTTTGTGAAACCAATCCTGAATAACATGAGCCATCTGTATGCCCATGAAATAGAGATTAAATGCTTTTTAGTGCTTTACTGGTCCTAAGATGACTTCTCTACTTTGGTACAGAATATTCTGGTCAGGCTGATAATGTGGCTTCGGTCAGTGGTCCAATATAAGTGGCATTAACTAGTACCAAAACCTCCACATACAGATACATATTTTGTAAGGACTCTTATTTAATTCATTGATAAAAAAAAATCAGAACTCAAGGAACACCTTTTAGAAAGCCCTCAGCTGGAGGGAAAGGATGTCTATCATCATAAATTCAAGGTAGCTGTAACACCAAATTTTCAATGTGTGTAGAGACTCTGAAGTCCAAAATGTGTTATCAGGCAGAAAACCCAAATCCCTGTAAAGGGCCACCTCTTGCTATAATGCAGGTCTTTTCTATAATAGAGTCAGCTCTGATATAGGACTACTGCTGCACTGCAAGCTCCAATAAATATTAATGTGTCAAGCTGCATGCCACCTCTATTTCAGGATGGAGGCAAAACCCAGCCTTATGGAGGATGAGTCGCAGCCCTGCCAGGGAGCTGGTGCATTCCCAGGGCTTTTAGTAAGGAATTTTTATCTTTGCAGTGATTGGATCCTGCATTTCTCTAAAGAATCACCGACCCCTCCATTTTACTCTATAAGAAAGGCTTGAAATCTGTCTCTGCTTGCTTGGGGCTGTGCCTTGGGGGAGTGATATTTGCACTTCATGCTGTGTTCATTGGAAATCTGCCCTCGTGCCAGTCCAGCACTTTGTAATGTGGCCTCCCAAGGTCATTCCCTACCAGGTGACAAGTTCAGTGTTAAAAGCCCAAGATCTACCACCTTACAAAGAGATTTTGATGTGTACATTGCATTCGTTTCTCATAGTGCAATTACTCTACAAATAAAACTAAGTCTTGTGTGTATATGTGACAAACTAATCCTTCCTTTTTCTTGCCTGCATCATGACACTGTATTAAGTATTTTACCTAAGCAGGTGTCTATGAGTAGTATTACCAGACCAAACATTTGAATGTATACTTGTCTTTAAACCTAATAATATTCTAAACATAGGCTATAAATGTAAATAAATATTATACTAAATATTAATGTTTATTATCCTGTGCAACAATAGTCGATTAAATATTTACTAGCCCACTTACCTGTGCTCTTGTGGGCATAGCTGGGTAACTTCTTATGCTACAGAGTGTTTTTGTGGTTGATTAAAAAGCAGTTGTGTGTATATCTGCAATGTTTGGCCGACCTGGTTAAACAGCCACTTACAGAAACAAGCAGGGAATGTTACTCCTTTAAAAAAAATGAAGCTTCCTGTTATAGATTCTGTAACATCCTTTATGTGAAGCTCTTATCAGTGCCATGCTTTGCACCTGAGGAGCAGCACGTTTTCAAGTGTTGGAATGCCACACACAGTGTTACTCTGCAAAACAAACCCAAAACCAAACCAAAAAAAAAAAAAAAAAACCAAAACAGGAAGAAGAGGCACAAGGGCTGCATTTGCCAACAGGAGATGACCAGCCCTACCTTTGGAAAAGTCACTGTATAAGGCTACCAGCAGAAATGACTGCTTTGGTTCAAATTTAATAGTAAAAATGTACATAAAAACCTTGTTCATGGAACTAATTGGGAATTAAATTATCCACAGAAATGCAACAGGAATGAGGAAGAAGCACAAGACTTTGCTTTTATGGTAAGTTCTGAGCAAATAACTTTAAAGGCAATATGATGTGGTTGCAATGTCATTAATTTGAAAGAAATTAGCTCTTCTGGGTCAAATTATAACCTGAAGGAAGGTTGTTACACTGGAAAACATCTTGTCAACCTCTCCAAAACCACATAGGGCTGAGGAAGGTGAACTTTGTAAGGAAGAAGAGACTGCAATGAACATGAAAAAAAAATACCTCAAAAGAAAGCCATTAAGTGCTTTTGCATCCTAACGAAGTTCATTGTGAAGGGTGGTTGGGAAAAGGGGTAATATGAGACCTCCTTATTGAAAAAAATATTGATTGTTAGGAATCAATAACATTAAAAAGCCGTGTCTTAAGCACCAAGCTTTGAAGGACTCCACAAGCTTTTCCGTTCTCTGTCTGTTCTCTTGCCAGAACTTTGATAGATTTAGCCTGCAAACCAGCAAATGCAGTGATTTGATGATGGCCAATATATATTAAAAAAATTAAGGTGTCAAGCATGAATTTTATTACATCTGCAATCAGATGTACTTCCTTCAGTCAGCTCATCTGCAATTAAGTCCAGCTGTTCTCAGTGGAAAGGGCTCTTCCAAGGAAATTGCTGTAAAATTTAATGGCAGTATTTTCCTTGGTGCTTTGTTGTAAATATTGTTTTCCTAATAGGCTTGTAAAGGGCTTTGCTTTTTCATTCAGTGGACAAGAGAAGATCTGTAATTTCTCAGGCATTAGAAAATGAATAGATCAGTGATAGAGCTCATAAAACTTATAAAAAGATTCTCATTGTATAGCGACAGAAAGAGCTTTAATAACTTGAAGACGAGGAGGTTTTTGAAGATTGTTTTTTGGTCTACATAGGTTTTTTTGTTTACATATGAAGGGCTATTTTTTAACTGACACATCAGACAGTTTGATCAATATGCTTTATTGGGTTTCTTCTGCCTAGAATTGGGTCTGACAGCCAGAGAGGGGCACCAGATTGCAGACTTCAGAGGATGATCCTTCATTTCAATATTGCAGTGTAACATCTCACAGGGGCCAAAATATTACACCACAAACCCACGACACTGCAGTGCCTTCATTTACTGTCCAAGAATCCTGTTCAGCCCTTAAGCAGATGACAAACATTAGAAACTTTTTTGTCTCCTTGCTTCTTTGTCCAAAGAGCATTTCTTTCCTTTTAACCACTTAGGCAAGGCTTAGATGCTTTTCTCCTCTTTTCCAGCAATCCTTTCAGTGACATTTTCAATCTGTGTGCTTCTGTCACTCCAGGAGAACAGTGCCTAAAATAAAACAGTGAGATTTGTAATTATTGGCATTATTTTAAGATGTAATGCTTCAGCATTAAATATAACAAAATGAAACTGTTTTGAGGGGGAATGTTGAGACATGAATGATAGCAAATAGTGTTACCATGGATTTATTTTCACCCAACCAAAATCAGACTCCTTCTCTAATGGTGAAATATGACCTGGCTCTTGCAGAGAGAGTAATTTGCTAATTTGTTTAATGTTGTTCTCTGTGCAGGAAAGCCTCGCAAGAGAAAGAATTCAGAATGGATCAAAAGTGCCAGTTATTTTTGGGGACAAAATTAAGCCACTTGTTATTCTTTAAGACAATGATCATATTCCTTTTCCTGGCAGCTATGAATACTGAGGAGAAAACAACTCACCCTGGTCAAAAGCTGCATTATCATTGCTACAATGGTTTGCAGTGAAAGAGGTGAAATCATTTATCAACAAAACCCTTCTGCTGAGACACAAGTCCTTCTACTAGTACAGTTTATTTGAAGAGCAGCAAAGAGCTATACAGTAGGAGAAATATCCTTCTGCTAGTATACTCATATATCTGCCTTGGCAAAGCCTCATGGTTTAGATTCCCTCTCCCATGTCTGCAAATAGCAAGATTCAGCTGGCACAGTTTGGAACAGTTCTCCAAAATAGTGTAGCAGAGAAAGTTACAGAGGAAATATTCTGCTGAACATGTATGTTCCTGTGTATGGGCTTCAGAACAGGTTGATAAACCTGTACAGAGATGATTAATCAAAAGGGATGGGATCAGGAGTTGAGGAGGGAGTCAGAGGTAGCTGCAGAACTGTGTAAGATTAGGTCTCTGTAGAAGAAGACTGTCTTTCACAGAAGTGATTAGAAAATGAACCTCAGAAGCACATGATTAACAAGAAGGGCTAGAAGACCATCAAGTTCATAGTTGAGGTGAACCTGTATATATGTGTTTGATTTATGTAGTTTGCTTGGTTTTGGTTAAGACACTGTCTATAGAATAAAGTATGTGATTTTCATTTGGACGTAGTTCCTGCAGTTACAATGTTCAGGGCTTTTCTTGCTGTTGTATGAATTAATCTGCTGGGTCTCCCCAGCCACAAGGAATAGAGTAGGTCTCCCTGCCCAGGCAGTTGCCAGTGCTTGCTTTTTCCTTTTTGAATCCATATGTATAATGTTTAAAAAAGAGACCCAAAGTCACAGTGGGCACTGTGGATAAATGGCATCACTTGGATGAGAAAGCTGCAAATAGCACTGAGACTCCATGGTGTGTTCATTCACTCATGTTCTTTGCATGCCTCTTTTCCAGCTTATATTTAAATTTTTCATCTAATCTATAGGAACTTTGAAGGAGTCTGGGTCACATTTTTGCCAGTACCTGGTAAGAGAAACGAACACAAATTTACCTTTATCTCTGTAACAGAGCAACCTGGAGATCTGGTCCTGCCTCCTCCCAACATTAAGTGCATTTATGGTTTGTGAGCAGTGATCCATCACGGAGATGCATGACAGCTTCTGGAGAAAGCTTTCTTGGTCTCTGAAGGATTCCTGCAAACATTATTCAACCATCAAATTCACAGCCCCTGTATCAGCATTTACCCATGTATTTGGCTTAAGTGAAGGAGAGCATATATAGAAAGTCTGGCTCTGTTTAAAATAGTAGATGTGTTTGAGACAAGAGTCTGGGATCCAGTATTGTACTCTTTGAGAATAAGCAGGTTCTAACTTCCATCTGAATGTTTTGTTTGGGTTTTTTTTTCCTTCAGCTTCATTCTAAACTCTGAAGGTGACCAGAATTAATCCCCGTGTCTTAAGTATAAAAATTTCTCACACAGCTTTGGAGGGTGGAGTGCTCCAAACCCTGAGGATAATACTTTCTGTTCCCTGCGGGCTTCAAAAAGCAGAAGAATCTTTCCATTTTGTGATGGGAATCCTCCCGAGAGCACAAGAGAGCATCTTCACCACAGGAGTTCCTGGGAGATTTCCTTTAGGGACCTGTCTGGTAGTTCTTGCTTTTCACAAAACATCTGTCTCTCTGGTATCTGAAGTTTTCATTTGCATCCAGTGTCTCGAACCCAGCTCTGGGACACCTTGTAGACTGAGCTACGCAGGGAAGTGGTGTTTATGTGCTGTTCCCTTTGTCCATCAGGAAGAGTCTTGTGTCTACAAACAAGTTATCTTCTAGCAGCTTGTCTCACCACTTAGAGGGAACTAATTAAACAGCTTTAGGAGGAAAACAAGGTTGCTTGGCACCTCTCTTGTCCACTCCTTTCGCATTTGTTGCTGCAGCTCAGAAGCGACACCAGGTCCCTGCACACGGCTCAGCCCCACACACGATCAATAGCAGAGAAGATAAATCTGCTGGAATTGACTACAGGCTGTTCTGTCACTAAGTGACGATGAAAAATGATCACTACTTGAATACACTGCATTTTTATCTTTAAATCTTTCAATAGAAGCAGTGTCAATAACAGAGCACTAAATAATCTCTAGATTGAAGGAAAATCTTTCTTTTTAAAGAGAGAAGATGGATGCCACTTTTTTTTTGAGATCTTAAATACTGAAGTATGGAATTAGATCTGCAAATTCCAGGAAGTGATTGTCTGTTTGGACAAACCATGTCTCATTTTAGGAAAGACTGGCTGGATTCTGCTTGAAAACATTGCTCAGTTCTGTATCCTGAATGCACCAGGATAACTGTAGGTGGAATATGCAGAAATAAAATAAATACAGATTTTTTTCCTCATGTTCCTTTGGGGATAATATATCTCTCTGAATTGGATACACCTGCCAGAAATGGCCTTTCTTTGCTTTAAATTATGTCTGACCTTTCCCTGAGATAACTGGATGCAGTTTACCATATTGGCCTAAGAATAAAGCAAAGTCTTTTGCAGATAATAGCCTTTGGAAAAAATCCAATCTGTTCTGTACCTCCTGCCCATGCCACACATCCTGACCCTGTGGACATTTAGCTGGCAGATCAGAGTGGCATCAGGTTGGCACCTACAGCTCACACTCCTTCACGTTGCTTTTGGGTCTGCAGCTCTTGGTGGAACAAGACCCAGACAGGCTGACACTGGCTGAGGGTGCTGGGAGCTCTGTGGCCCCACTGTGTGGGCATATGCTCTGGTTCTGTCCTGACAAAATGAAGCTGAGCTTCTATTTGAAGCCAATTTATTTCCACGTCATCTGGCGCCTCCAGTATCTCGAAGTATTGATGTCCCTTTTATCGTGTATTATGAGACAGCAAGAGACACACTGTTGCCTCTGACAACAAATTGGTTAACTTTTTTTTTTTCCCCTCCGTCATGTAGGATGTTTTCTGTAACAATATCTGAGGGATTAGAAGCTTCTGGGTGATTTGGGCAATTTGAGCAATGCCCATCAAGTCCTGATAACATATAGATTGCTGCACTGGCTCTAGGATGCTCTGTATAGTTTTTGGATGCATGTCTTCCATGTGGAGCTCTCTCCAGTGGATGTGCTCTCTTGGCTGTGGACTCTTTGAACTGAGTTCTGTTTAGTTGTCCTGCACTTTCCAAAGCAGGGTCTTGAAGCAGGGAGAGGTGGTGTAGAGAGGCTTATCGATTGAAAACTGCCTTTGTATGTGCTCCAAGTATAGTTCAGCCTCTCTCCTGAATAAAGGTCAAGATGAAGTGCTGTATTTTGGAAATGCTGAAGTTCTGAACATCCCAGAACTTTTCTTTATTCTGCCTGTTTTGTCTGGATGTCTGTTAAAAAGCACATCCTTCTGTCAATCCTCCTAGATGGATTGATGAACAACAGTGAACATGAAAGAGTGTGAAAGAAAATACTGATCAATGCTGTTGCTAGAACTGCTTTACTTGTCTGGAAAACTGCAGATTCCCATGCCTTCATTCAGCCTTAAGCATATTTGAGTATATTTATTTTTGTGGTTGGCCTCCCCTTTTGACAGCTGGAAAAGAGGGCCTGCAAGAAAAGCAGTAAAGAATAAAGAAAACACCCTTGTTGCTTCAGGATGGCTGGTGCTTTAAGAGGAAATCAGCCCAGTTTCATCTGTTAAAAATCCTGCTGAGATTGATTGGTGTATGGAGAGGTGATTATAAAAGCCAGCAAGTAGCTTAATTAGGATGGAGAGTTATGAGAAGTAGCTTGGCTTTTTGTGAGAAGTACTGGAGCAGATGACTCTTGGCAAGTGGCTGGTGGAATGGGGAATGCTAAGCTCAGGAGTTAGCAGGATCATTCCTTGGCTTGCTGCATTTGTATTTAGAAGGAATAAAGCTGAAGATTACCAAAAACATGCCTGAATCTGGTGCATGTCAGGACCTATTGTCCTGAGATTACACTTTTCACAAATAATATTTACTAATCAGGGACTTCAGAACTCTTTGAACTTGTTCTAGAGATTGTTATTGAGTCAGATTTTTAACGAGCCGAGGGAAAAGCAGCCTCTGCTCTTCCAAGCTGCAGGTGAGAGTTTGCTTCTGGCAAGAAGAAATACCATATATTGTACCATGAACTCCATCATATTTACTGTCATAACAGTGGCTACACTGCCATCTAAAACGTCCCTGTGCCTGTTCAGTGAAGTGGACGTGATCAACCAGGTATTGAATAACCCTCATGCCTCAAGCTTCCCCTCGCCTGCTGCAGAATCCTACCTCTGCAAGAAACTGGTGAGGAGAGGAGTGGAGCATTATGTATTCAACAAATTCTGCTGACTGCTGCTAGGCAGTGAGGCTGGAATGATTGTGCCAAATCCTGATCTTTCATGATAATGGAAGCGGAATTTTCCCCGGAGCAAGCCAGTGTCAGAGAGAAAACCCGGGGGCAAGATAGAACGTTTGAAAATACAGCCCAGGCATTAAAAAAGGCAAATAGGCTTTAACTGGTTAAATTAAGGAATGCACAAATATCCCAGAATTATGTAAAAGCCTGATCCTGCAGTCTGTGGATAGGGAAAACAATGTTTAACTGACTCTAATACTGCAGAATCATCAATATAGTCAAGAAGAAACAACTGGGTCATTCTGTCTCAGCCACTTGCATATTGCAGAACTACTTGTCTGTTCTTGCTACTATTTCATCCCTGCCAATGTCTTATTTAACCTGCTCAGGATTACTGTCATTTGGCAAATATGCAAAATATATTAAATTTTAACTGCATCATTTAAACATACTTATTTGTGCAGATTTTTCAAAATGACTGGGATCTGAATGTGTAGGGCATCAGAACACGACTCAAAGCTCAATTTAAAGAAAGTATGTTTTGAGCAGGCATCAAAAGATAGACTGAAAAGCCAGGCAAAAGCATAGGAGTTTTTTTTAGATGTTGAGTGGACTAAATGCAATGTGAATTTATCTGCAAACCATCTGTGATTTCTGGTATTTTTTGATGCCTTCACAGCTCTAATTTTAAGCAGTTCTGTAGCCTTTAAATAATGGTACTTTCTTCCCATTTGGTTTTACATCAGATTCCCCACTTGATCACTGAATGTTTAAAGAAAAGAAGTGGCTGAGTCCTCTGCAGATTGCACACATACAGAATAAAACAGCAGCCTTTTATTTTTGCAAGTAAAATTTGACATATTTTGGGACAGAAGTCTGCATGCATAAAATAACACCATGAGTTTTGCTGGGTATGGTTTACTTTCTGTATTTTGCTTTACACTTCTCATGTAAATTCGGTGCTGGGATGAGGTGTTAAGTTGACGTCTCCAGGGACTGAAGTTCCAGAAGCAGCACAACCCAACAGCAGATCTCTTTGAGTTATCTTAAAACTGAGATCAAGAGTGCCAGTTTCATCAGGCGAGAGGGAATCGAAGAGCCATAATCCATCCAGTCCTTAGTGGTTCTGCAGACAAATCTGTTACGTGCTGGATTTTCTCTGTGTGATGGGGACACTATAAAACTGTGAAAACAGTCTGGATTACTGAATAGCTGCCTGAAAACTGCAGTTCCTGCAGTTACAGAGATCTCTTAAGGGGACTGGGAGGCCTCCAGGTCTGCTTTCTGTGCACCATGACGTGAGGGAAGATCCTTTGGAATGTGAGCCTGCTTGCCTGAGAGCATGAAACAATAAGAAGCTA
Organism: Neodrepanis coruscans; assembly: GCA_013400695.1. Classification (NCBI taxonomy): domain Eukaryota; kingdom Metazoa; phylum Chordata; class Aves; order Passeriformes; family Philepittidae; genus Neodrepanis; species Neodrepanis coruscans. The sequence goes on from VYZS01071985.1 coordinate 21,465, forward strand.
ACTCTATTCATCCCACAGGAAATCTGATGATAACTACATCATTGTCAGCTCAGTTCATTATTTCACTGGTTCCTCTGGCAGGAGTGTTCAGATAAGATTTTTGCTCACTATTGTTGGATATAGTGGGGGATTCTGATTCAGGGAACAATAGGAAAGAAATAGCACTGAAGAGCAAGTCACCCCCACATCAGAAAATGTCTTGCCATTCCAACCTTCTCTAAAAGGAGGCAGGACAAATTCCCTTCACTTGGCAGAAACCTCAAATATGAGTCGATAACCTCTCAGCTTCTCTTCTGTTTCAATAATGCATCATGTAGTAAACTCAGTGGCTAACTGAAGACTGGAAACCTGAAAGAAATTAATAGGAATGTAAAAATAGCAGGACTATCTTACCAATCACATTATTGAGCGTCACAATTATTTGAACAATGGCAACAACAACAAAATCAGTTTATTATATTTATCTGAAGTGCTGTCAAGAATGCAGTAATGAAGTATAAAGAAATGAAGAGGCTCTGGTGATGAATATCAGTCCAGCTTGCCATAGAATAAATATCAGCATTTATCTATGTCATAGGAAGATAAAAATAATTTCTTATGATGTGAGTTATTTCAAATATTGAGCCCTGTTTGGACATAGGATGAGAGATTATCTGCACTTGCTATGAAACACAATAGTCGCCATTTATTGTCTCTCCTGACAACAAAATTAATTTCTCTTAAATGAGAACGCATTTCTAATTGGGCACTTTCTTCCCTAACAAATTGTTTACAGTACCTCTGCAAGGATTCTGAAGTCATCCCCTTGCTTTGATGTTGCTGATTAGTTACAGCCCACATGGTTCTTAGTAGCTGCCATTTGAGTAAAATTGCCATAGCACACTTTGCTGTGAGAGGTTCATCTTAATTACAAGCTCCCCAAGCCAAGCTTCTGCTCGAGAAGGGAACTGAACTTCTCTTGCTGCATGTGATGCCAGGCTGGGTTGTTACTTTTTCCCCCCCATTTCTCTCCAAGTGAGTTCAGAGCTTATGTACATTACAAGACTGACAGCACCCAAAATGAAATTCTCTCTTTAGCCACAGAACAGATCCAGAACTGGCAGTTCAGTGCAGCCTTGTCTCTCCCATCTCTTAGTCTGTCTGCTCGGCACAGTGCAGCAGTGATGGGGATAACTGTGCTGGCTGTAGTACCACTGTGTTAGCACAGGGGTCTGCCAGAGCTAATTAGCAAGGCTGAGAGGCAGGTTCATTAGCCTGGTCAGGATGCTGAACTAACAGCAGGCTGCTCCCAGGACTGCAGCTGCTGGTTGCATCTCTCTACACAACACTGAGTTGTGCAACGTGGATATAACCCATATGCTTTAAATGTAATTTTTTTTTTTTAGGAGGGAAATCACTAGGTCCTTGAACTTCTGGTGGAGAGGATGAAAGATCCCAGTTCTGATGCTTGCTCAGGTGTGGATTCATGACCATTCATCCCCAAATAATTTTGCAGGAGCCCACTCAACAGCTGTCAGATAGTAAGATTTTTGGATGTTTTGAACATCAGCTGGGTCCTTGCTTCTATGTATTATTAATGATTTTAAGGCAAGAAGACTTTTATTGATACCTTGGAGATATCCTGGTTCCACATATTTTATATCCACGATGGCCACTTGCAATGTACCTATAATGAAGAAGAAATTAGCATAGTGCCTTGGTTTGGGCAGGCTGCCAGTTAAGGAATATTGCTTGAAAGAGACGAGCAACACAGGCACAGCAATGCCCTACAAATGAGCACTCCAAATTATGCAGGCTTTTCCTTCCAGATGTGACAAAGCAGGAGGAGAAATAACAAGAGGAATAGGAACTCCTGCTCTCTTCTTCAGCCATTATCTGTAGGTGTTGAAGCAGAGTCTGCCTTAACTCCCCACGGAGCCAGTGGAGCTCTTAGTGCTCTGAATTGCCTGTTGTCTGTTCAGGAGAACTTGGCTCCTCATTTATGCAAGAAAAAGCAGATCCCTGGAGAAAAAAATGTGAATGTCCTCCTTTGAGTTTTTAAGGCAAAGCTATGCTGTGCTCTTTGTTCTACAGGGGCACGTTCCAAATGGGTCCTTATACATTTGTGGGTTTGTTTTCAGGCTACTGTTTTGAGATAAGTTTAAAAATAATAAAAGAATCATCAAACCCTTTTACTGTTACAGGTGGGATGCAAAATCAGATCCACTTGCATTTGGGCACTACAGTGGCAGGGATCATGGACATCATTAAAATAAATGCAATATTGACAGCTGAAAACATGTTTTAAAATAGTAAATCTTAAGTGGAAAAGAATCATCTATTTCCAACGGATAACATGCAAAGTAAGTTACATACTTCTGCAATGTGCACCCAAAGCCCATCCAGGAATGATCTTTCAACCTGCAAGTGTTCCTTTATAACACAGTACCTTCCTTACCAGTGTATTATGGTCCAAAGAAAGGTATTTTATGTTTAAAATAACTAATAGTATAGATCCATAAACAGTTTAGGTTGCCAGTCTGGCTGAGACAGTCCTGTCCTGCCTCTGGCTACTATTCTTTGATTCAGTAATTTTTACATGAAGAACTGTTCCTATCTTGTTCCTATTTGCCTTACTAAGTGTGCTGAGTCCATTGCTGATTCTCTGAAGTACATTGCTCTATATTTAACTATTTATGTATTGCTTCCAGGTTTGCTTTACCTCAGTGCCTGGATGCAGCAGCATCACTGAGCTCAAGAGAAGAGGAACCGCAGCCCTTTCATTTTTCCCATTCCTCATGTTAAGTAATAGATTTTCACTTATCAATACTCCACATGTTGTCTGAGAACCTTTAATTGACGGGATGCAATTTTGAGAATGCCTTGCCTGATGGACAGAAAATTGTCACTGAGTGCAGGGCAAAGCCTCGCTTCACTTGGCCACTGACACCTCGGCTCTTCCTTGTCGTATTCATTTCCATTTTACACACACAAAAAAAAAGTCACCCCTGACTGGAGGATCTGTGTGGGTTTTGCTTCCTGAATTTAATTAATACCTTTATGCAAGAGGTTGTTATTTACTTTAGAAGCCGAGAAAACAAAACTCCTATCCCTGTGCTGCGGTTTACTTGGTGTGTGGTGACTATTGGTCTGCTCAGATCTTCATTTACTTTCATTACCCTGTTTGTTTTAGCTGCACTGGAAAGGGGGAAAAAAGCTGCTGGTGGCATTAGAACATAAGCAGCTCCTACCAAATCAAACCAATACTGATTGCTACAATCAGACAAACGTGGTCATAGCTTAGATGAGAATGAAATGGGGAGTAGAGTGGGGGTTCCTGAGGAATTTTACAATAAGGAGGAAATGTTTAGGAAATATAAGGAGGTACCAGCTAGGTGTCTGCTAAGAGGTAAAAAAATTCAAGCCATACAGCAACAGCTGCCATCGGAACGCAACTTTCTGTTTAGAGACAAGAAGTCTCAAGGATGTTTTGAGGAGGAACTAAGAACCGCCTTCTGTATAAAAAGGCCTACAAAAGCATTGAATTGCGGTGTGCCTTTGAGGCAAACCCTTTGCTTCCTGAATTTGCGCCACTGAAACAACCTCTCACAGGGGGATTTCTCGCAGGGGGGGACAAAACAAAAGGATAAAAGTGTGTAAAAATGTCTAAAACAGCGCCCCGTGTCCAGCGCCCCACAGCGGCCCGGGACTCCATTTCCCGGCGCGCCCCGCGCGGCGGCGGCGGGGCCGCTCCAAGATGGCGGAGGCGGCGCTGAGCCCCGGGGTGAACCTGGAGGCGTTCGCTCAGGCCATCGGCGCCATCCAGGCGCTGCGCTCCAGCGTCACCAGGGTCTTCGACTGCCTCAAGGATGGGATGCGCCACAGGGACACCCTGGAGGGCCGCGAGAAGGGCTTCGTGGCCGCCTTCCAGGAGAGCCTGCACTCCGTCAGCCGCGACCTGGGGTGAGCGCCCGGCCGGCGCGGGGGCAGCGCCCGGCGGGGCCGCCGCGGCTCCCGCGGAGGTTTTGGGGGAAAAAAAGGCGAAAAGGCTGCGGGTTTTATCGCTCCAGGCTCGGGGCTGCCAAGGGAGGAGTGTGGTGGTGGTATTTACCTGGGTTTTGTTAGCGTTCGTTGTGCCGGTGGCGAGGTGGAGGGTGGTTTCTTCAGGGAGGTTTTTGTCTGGGTTTTAAAGGGGGTTTTTGTTGAGAATTCCAGCAGTTCCGAGTCTCGGGTCTTCAGCAGCTCCCGAGGGGTTCAAGGAGGACCATTTTGTTGCCCAAACTTGTCGGGTGTGTGGAGTTAGCCCAGGAATTGTAGTTTGGTGTCAGCAGGTGTGTTTTGTGTGAATAGAGACAAAGTGCTGAGGGGGGAAGATGAGGAGAGAAGTTACGGGCAGGAGAGAGGAGCTGGTCCATCATTCAGGAATTCTGTTCATTTTAGTTGGAATTCCTTCTGCAGACACAGCAACTGGGTGTTAAATGTACATTTAGGGACTGGGATTATGGTTGGACTTCATGACCGTAAAGGGATTTTCCAACCTAATTGATTCGAGTTTCCAAGTTGGGGAGGTTCTGTTGTTCCCTTCATGGGAGCTGGGCTCTTCCTTTGGTTCATCCTCCTCGTCTTGCTCTATGTCTTTTTTAAAGAATTATGTAGTATAACACCAAAATCGTGTTCCCAAACAATAACAGATTCACGAGGAAGACTTTGGTCCTTGTGGGTCCCTTCAAATTCAGAATATTCTGTGAGTTGGCCTGTTCAGGTATCAGGGGAAATACTGGAGTTAATGCTGCCAGTGATGGAAGTATTGACTGGGGTCCCTGTTCAGCAAATCCTTGGTTATTCTGGCTGCTCACATTTATTTATTGTGTTATTTTGACAAGAAGTCTTAAGCAGAATTGTGAGTGTTCACAGCAGCAGAGGCTTAGAAAGAATGTAGGCCATGGAGACTTGAAGGAGTGATGATGAATGAAGGAGAATTTTGTGGTTTTAAAGTGGGGAAAGTCTCTTTACTGACAGTTCCCTTATTTAATATATTTTTATATATTTATATTTATATAAATATTTACTATATTTATTTTTATATATTTATAAATATATAATTATATTTATATAATAAATTAGAGTTTATTTTTGTATCCTTCATTAAATGCAAATGGAGATATTTGAGATTTTTTCTTTACAGAAGTTGCCCTTTGAAGAGTCTGAGTTTTTTTGCTGTAGTGGAAGTTCTGGGATGTCAAAAGGAAAGGCACCTGATTAAATCCTGTCACTTGTAAAACTGCACTTTCTGTCTGTGCAAAGTGGCCACTCTTTTCCTCTACAGTTGATTAATGCAAGTTTAAAAAAATTGCTTAACTTTTGTTATGATTAAATGTTGTGTGTGACAAATGAGATCTGAAGCAATGATGGATCATTTCACAGTGAGGTTTCTTGGTGGGAAAATGGGGCTTATTCTGCTTCAGCTGAGGATTTTAGGCACATCTACAGATGTGCAAGTAGCTCGTGGGAGTCAGGAGGTCCTTCCTTGCCCTCAGACTTGCACAGAGTCATCACAAACTTTGCAGGACCATCTCCAGGCTTAGGACTGAGGACAGTGTTAGTTTAAGGAAATGATGGTGAAAAACTTACTTCCAGTATTTTAGGCAATGCTGAAGTCAGGATTTTGTGGTTTCTGAGGGTTTCACTGCTCAGAAGATTCCCTGGGTCCTGGAAGAGCTTGTGGACAGGCCCTTCTGTAGTCTGACTTTTCCAGTTTGTTTTTAAAGACTCTTGACTTGTACTTTTCTAAGAAACACAACTGACAGACCACTTCAGGTTACTGGGACAATGAGAGTGATGATGCTTTTTAATCAAACTGGGGAGGTATTTAAAACTCTCTGGGATACCAAACCAGAGCTGCTGCTTGCTGGCTGTGCCTGCACTTGAATTGAACCTCTGTGATCCCCAGNGAGGAGCTGGTCCATCATTCAGGAATTCTGTTCATTTTAGTTGGAATTCCTTCTGCAGACACAGCAACTGGGTGTTAAATGTACATTTAGGGACTGGGATTATGGTTGGACTTCATGACCGTAAAGGGATTTTCCAACCTAATTGATTCCAGTTTCCAAGTTGGGGAGGTTCTGTTGTTCCCTTCATGGGAGCTGGGCTCTTCCTTTGGTTCATCCTCCTCGTCTTGCTCTATGTCTTTTTTAAAGAATTATGTAGTATAACACCAAAATCGTGTTCCCAAACAATAACAGATTCACGAGGAAGACTTTGGTCCTTGTGGGTCCCTTCAAATTCAGAATATTCTGTGAGTTGGCCTGTTCAGGTATCAGGGGAAATACTGGAGTTAATGCTGCCAGTGATGGAAGTATTGACTGGGGTCCCTGTTCAGCAAATCCTTGGTTATTCTGGCTGCTCACATTTATTTATTGTGTTATTTTGACAAGAAGTCTTAAGCAGAATTGTGAGTGTTCACAGCAGCAGAGGCTTAGAAAGAATGTAGGCCATGGAGACTTGAAGGAGTGATGATGAATGAAGGAGAATTTTGTGGTTTTAAAGTGGGGAAAGTCTCTTTACTGACAGTTCCCTTATTTAATATATTTATATATATTTATATCTATATAAATATTTAATAAATTTATATTTTTATATATTTATAAATATATAATTATATTTATATACTAAATTAGAGTTTATTTTTGTATCCTTCATTAAATGCAAATGGAGATATTTGAGATTTTTTCTTTACAGAAGTTGCCCTTTGAAGAGTCTGAGTTTTTTTGCTGTAGTGGAAGTTCTGGGATGTCAAAAGGAAAGGCACCTGATTAAATCCTGTCACTTGTAAAACTGCACTTTCTGTCTGTGCAAAGTGGCCACTCTTTTCCTCTACAGTTGATTAATGCAAGTTTAAAAAAATTGCTTAACTTTTGTTATGATTAAATGTTGTGTGTGACAAATGAGATCTGAAGCAATGATGGATCATTTCACAGTGAGCTTTCTTGGTGGGAAAATGGGGCTTATTCTGCTTCAGCTGAGGATTTTAGGCACATCTACAGATGTGCAAGTAGCTCGTGGGAGTCAGGAGGTCCTTCCTTGCCCTCAGACTTGCACAGAGTCATCACAAACTTTGCAGGACCATCTCCAGGCTTAGGACTGAGGACAGTGTTAGTTTAAGGAAATGATGGTGAAAAACTTACTTCCAGTATTTTAGGCAATGCTGAAGTCAGGATTTTGTGGTTTCTGAGGGTTTCACTGCTCAGAAGATTCCCTGGGTCCTGGAAGAGCTTGTGGACAGGCCCTTCTGTAGTCTGACTTTTCCAGTTTGTTTTTAAAGACTCTTGACTTGTACTTTTCTAAGAAACACAACTGACAAACCACTTCAGGTTACTGGGACAATGAGAGTGATGATGCTTTTTAATCAAACTGGGGAGGTATTTAAAACTCTCTGGGATACCAAACCAGAGCTGCTGCTTGCTGGCTGTGCCTGCACTTGAATTGAACCTCTGTGATCCCCAGACCTGCAAATATGACTTGAAAAAAAAAACCAATAAAATGGTTTTTTTTTTGCAGAGAACTGGAACGTCTGAGCAACCTGGTGGGGAAACCCTCTGAGAACCACCCCCTGCACAACAGTGGCCTCCTCAGCCTGGACCCTGTGCAGGACAAAACCCCCCTGTACAGCCAACTGCTTCAGGCCTACAAGTGGTCAAACAAGGTAACAGAGAGCCTGGATGTGCTTTAGTCATGTTTGGTTTTGACACAGCAACTTGCTGAGCTCTGGATGAGGTTGGGGGAGTCCATCATCTGCCTAAAATGCACTTTCAAGGGTAAAATGGTGTTTTGGTTCAGAGGAGACCTTGGTTGTGGAAGGGGGAGTTCAGTCCCAAAGCAGAACAGCACTTCCCATCTTTGGCATCTTGTGTAGATGGAAAATAAAAGTGTGTTGTGCCCTTGCATCTGGCAGTGAACTCTGTACCAGGGGGTGGGGGGATGTGAGAACAGAGTCTCAACAGTTTGTGTCACCTCCAAATCAGGTGCCTTGGATCCAGGAATGCTTTCAGAATTTTCCTGGAAAAATCTGGGGAAGAACAATGCAGGGAATGTGTCATCACTGCAAACCCTGAAGCCTTTCCACACCATTTTCTGCTGCTGAAAACCATGTGGTCTCGAAAGTGACTTTATACTCAACAGGTTTGACTTCCCCAGTGTTTTTAAATTGTGTAAATCACATTGAGTTTTAAGTAATTTTAAAAAAAAAGAAGGCAGATAAAGAAGGCAGTTGTGTTTCAGGATGCAGGTATTTGTTAATGTCTTCTAAAATCAAAATTTGGCATTTCTAGGAATTTGGTGTGATTGGGAAATGGGGGACAGGAAGGATTTTTAAGTAGAGATTTATTAATTGAGAAGGTATTTCATGTTTCCTTCTGTTTCCTGCTGTTGGCAGCAGATTATTGACACTGAAGAAAAAAGAATTCATTTGCTACTTTCAGCAAAAATAAAAGTATGAGAACTTCTAAACTTCTAATGCAGTTAAGTCTTCAGGGATTTAATTACTCCTTTAGGTCATTATCAGAGTAAACTCAGTGGGTAATGAAAGAGCTTTGGCAGAGCTGTTCTGATGTAGTTTTTTATTAACTTAGAGTGTTATGGAGCTTTGAAGAGCCAATTCTTTGTAATCCTGGATTGTGATTTCAGAAAAGCTGGAAGTTTTTTTTTTCACTCATGTACACAATGAAATGTTCCAGCAGAAAGGCACTTCTTCCTCCCTTTTATCACTGTTGCCTTTGGCTTCTGTTTTACAGCCAAAAAGAAAGGTGCTGTTTCACTTGCAGGTGCTGTGTTGCCTGGGGGAGGGTGTGAGCTGCTGCATTTACTACAAGCACCACAAATCCTCATGTTTCTGCTTAATTCTAAATGAACTTCTGGAATGAACTTCTTTTGGCCACCTTCTGCTCTTTCTGCTTCCCAGGGAGGGTTTGGGAGTGCTGCTGTGTCAACACACTTCAGCTCTGGCCACCTTTAATTTTTAATTTGTGCCCCCTGTGTGTTTTGCTGGTTTGTATTTTTGATGAGCTGAGAGAAGGGCATTTTGCTCTCCCTTTGATTGTTCCTGCATTCCTGATGGCAGGAATGGGCTGTGCTGCAATTCCAGAAGAACATCCATGGAACCCCAGGAAAATGAACAGCCAGACTTTGTGCTGTGTTTCAGTGCATTCTCTTTGTTTTTAAGACAGGAGGGGACTGTTAGAAGCAGCTTTTAGGACAGTGATAAGTGAGGTGGGGAATAACTGGGCTCTCCCGGGGGTCACATTAGTGTTCAGTGTATCAAAGCACCATCCCTGATACTTTATATTTTAAAAAACCATCTCCACTGTGCTGCATTATTTTTTGAGAGGACAATTAGAGGTCTGAAATGCCAAAATACCAAAAACCCAAACAAAAAACCAACTCAGCCTTTCAAGAATTATCTTCTATAATAGATTGTTTAAGAGCTGAGACTTTTATTTGGGCCACTCATCCTGGGATTTCTGCTCTGGGGATGAGTCTCAGCCAAGTTCTGGGGAATACAGTGCCAGTAACCTTCCCAACACCAGAAACCACTAAAAGCTCTTTAAAGCACAGTGGTACCAAATTGATTCTTCTTTTTAAGAAGGGACCTAGAACTGCAGCAGTTTGGGGCATTTAATTGTGATTTCACAGGTAGTTTGCCCTGAACTTTGTTTTACTGTTGCTGTGAGTCACAGCCCTGGTTCCTCCATTTCTGAATATCTTCACTTCAGCAGCTCCAGGAGTGTGGAAAAGTACAGTGGGCAGAATGCAAACTTCCCTGCCAGGAGTGTGTTTTCCTGGCAGTGCCTGTTATTTCTTAGCACCTGCTCTCCTGATATTTACTGACTGAGGTTTACCCAATAGTTTTGCAGGTGGTAAAGTTGTCATTCTAATGGAAGCAGCTGTTTGGGAACACAGCAGCTTGTCAGATGCATTAATTACATACAAATGCAGCTGTAAAGGAACTTTTCCTTTTCCAGGTGTTTAACAGCACTCACTGAAAACACAGGAAGTTTAAGTTTATTTTAGTTTAGTTTATTTATTTTCTTCAGTGCTTTAACTTCTTTTATGTATCAGTAGAAACCATGGGAGTGAATTACTTTGGCTGGGGGGTGCTGGAGATGTGTAGTAGCCATGGAACAGTATTTAGCTCTGCTTGATAAATTTCTTTTCCCCTCCAATTTTATTTAAGAAAAGAGGTTATCTTTATTACAATTGAAGGGCTGTTTCCCAGAAGGATCTATATGTGCCCTCTAATGTAATAGTGAAGATATAATATTAGATAAGATAAAAATGAGCTCTCCTCCTGCAAGGGTAATGCAGAGAGAGGATATTATGGGTAAGACAGGAGGTTTGTGGATAGCAGAGGGTATTTTTTGTGGCCTGTCTCTGTTCAGTCATTGCACTTGAATTCTGGTTTTACTGGTTATGTACATCTTGGCTGTTTGTTTCTCTTGTAATGCACTGTTGTGTGTGAGCAGGTGAGGTCTGAGGTGGCAGGAGGAGCAGGAGCAGTGGAAACAGTCAGATGTAGTTTGTGTGTGTTCCTGGCACAGCCAGGACTGGATCAGCTCAGGCTCCCTCACTCCCAGGTACCTCCTCCTTGCATTATCTGGGAATTCAAGGGAACCACCACAGGGCTGACAGCTCTAAGTTTACATGAAAGGATTTTTAAAAAGTCACTTTCTAGACTGAAATACTGATTAAGATTTGATTTTTTTTTTCAAGAGGTGTGGCCCCAGGTTTGTGCCAGACCTTGGAGAACTGTCTTCTCTTGCTCTCCAGGGCACTTGTGTGACAAGTGCCTGCTGCTGGTGCAGTTTATTTTAGGCAGGAGATGAGACCATTGGCTCATTAATTAAGAGCATCATTTACTAATTTACTGTATTTCTCCATATTTTTTCTCAACACTGAGTGAAAACCAGAGTGGTTTTGTGGGGAGGAGAAACACTAATTGATTAAATCATGTGATTAAACCAATATTCTCTAAAATATTCCCTGAAGCTTGTGATGATGTTGTTGCTTTGTCCAGCCACGACATTCAGAGTAGATGCAGTTTTTGGGACCCAGGAGTGAGAACTCAGTTCCTGGAGTGGTTTAGACTTTGCTTCCCCCTTGGCAGCTCTGGGGAGGGTTGTTTGTTGCCTGTGGTGTGAACTGTCCCCTCTCTGTGCCCTTGGCAGAGTGTTCTGTGCCCTGGCCCTGGGGGTGCCCCAGGCAGTGTCTGCTCAGGTGTTTCCAGTGGAACAGACGATGTCCAGAGTGTTTTATGTCTCCTGAAGGGGCAGATGCTTTCATGGCAAAGTTTCCTTTCTTTTCATGGTCAAGTAGTTCATGTCCAATACATGGCAAATACAAAATGAAAAAAAAAAAAANGGGAATTCAAGGGAACCACCACAGGGCTGAAGGCACCAGCTCTAAGTTTACATGAAAGGATTTTTAAAAAGTCACTTTCTAGACTGAAATACTGATTAAGATTTGATTTTTTTTTCAAGAGGTGTGGCCCCAGGTTTGTGCCAGACCTTGGAGAACTGTCTTCTCTTGCTCTCCAGGGCACTTGTGTGACAAGTGCCTGCTGCTGGTGCAGTTTATTTTAGGCAGGAGATGAGACCATTGGCTCATTAATTAAGAGCATCATTTACTAATTTACTGTATTTCTCCATATTTTTTCTCAACACTGAGTGAAAACCAGAGTGGTTTTGTGGGGAGGAGAAACACTAATTGATTAAATCATGTGATTAAGCCAATATTCTCTAAAATATTCCCTGAAGCTTGTGATGATGTTGTTGCTTTGTCCAGCCACGACATTCAGAGTAGATGCAGTTTTTGGGACCCAGGAGTGAGAACTCAGTTCCTGGAGTGGTTTAGACTTTGCTTCCCCCTTGGCAGCTCTGGGGAGGGTTGTTTGTTGCCTGTGGTGTGAGCTGTCCCCTCTCTGTGCCCTTGGCAGAGTGTTCTGTGCCCTGGCCCTGGGGGTGCCCCAGGCAGTGTCTGCTCAGGTGTTTCCAGTGGAACAGACGATGTCCAGAGTGTTTTATGTCTCCTGAAGGGGCAGATGCTTTCATGGCAAAGTTTCCTTTCTTTTCATGGTCAAGTAGTTCATGTCCAATATCTGCGTGTGGAAACACACTAAAAATATTTGGATTTAAATCTGTTTCTTCAGAGCTTCCTCTCGTTTTTACCTAATTTAAAATCAAACTCCTGAGATTACCATTAATGAGTTAAAATGATTTTCTGTCACATGACTGAAGAGAAAAGGTATCTATAGGTTTTGTTTATTAAATTATTTTGATGTGTTCCCTGATAAATTATTTATATAAACTGTGTTTGTTGTAGGGTTCAAAAAAAAGAAATCAATGGAGTTTGTAGAGAAAGTCCAGACTTGTTATGACTGCCCTTGGTAGCTTAGTATTGATTAGACACAAATAGTGAGTTTAATGACAATAAATGACATCAAATGTTAACCATGAAAGCAGAGAAACACTGAACAGGGAAAAAAATGACTTTATCTTGATTGTAAAACCAAGTGTTCATTCCAGGGAACATTAATTTTGAATTTTGGATGTGCTCAAACATTTTGAACTTAATGCAGTTTTCCAGTAGGACAAACAGTGTAACTGAGTTAGTGCTTGGCAATTCTTTGGAATTTCAGGCAGATGGCCAAGATTTTGTCCTTCTCAGGACTTGTTTCTACAGAAATGAAGCATTAGGATGTTGTGCCATCCTGTTGCTTGGAGATCCAGCTTGTTCCACTGGGATTCCATCCCCCCAAACTGGGAGGGATGTTCTTTCCGTGTGTCACTGATGTCGGTGGGTACCTCAGTGGGTCCTGGATCATCTGCTTCCCCAGTGCCTCTGGATTTTGGGGATCCCCCAAAATGTGTTTGCTGGGAAGAGCTGAGGGTTCTCAGGGAGCTCTGAAGAAGTTGCTTCAAGGGAGGATTTGACAGAAATCCCTTGGTTTGCTCACAGAAGGGAACAAATTAAAAACTAAAATGGGGTTTGAATTGAAGCAAAGCGATGAGTCCCTGCAAAGGTTTCTTGAGTGGACACTGAAAAGCACATTTTATTTTGCTTTGTAAGAGCAGAATTGGTGCTTCTTGGAGGGAGCTGCACTGGAAAAGCTCTTGGGGCTCAGCTCTGGGCTCTTTCCTGTGCAGAGAAACCATGGGAGTTTGTATTCCTGTCACTGGAGAAATGAATGACACACAAACTGGTGTTTTCTTGTGCACTGGGCACAAAGTGGGAGCTGGGCCACTTGGATTCTATTCCTGCTTTTCCTATTAATTGTTGTAACCTTGAAGAACATGCATGACTTTTTTTCCTGTGCCTAAAACAGGATAATAATACTTCACCTACTTCTTCTACTCTAAATGTGTCTCAGGAGCACTGGGATCTGTGGACAGAAATGCCTTGTAGGTGCCAAGTATTATATAGCCAGTGACTAATGTTGTTTGCCTGGTAGTCTGGAAAAATGTCCTTTATGGTCTTTTAATTCAGTGTGATTTTAGGCAAATGTTTTGGTGAGATGCCCTTGCTGCTCAGAATTACATTAATGTTCTTTTTTTTCTCCTCTCTTTTTTTTTTAATGTGACTGAGGAACAGGTGGTTACCTCTCTGCTTCCAACTGCTGCACTTATTAATTACTGCTCTCTTGTCTGCCTGGAGAATCCTGACTTCTGCTATTGCAGGGGGGATTTCTGTGACCAGCAGAGGCAAATTCAGGGGGTGTGCAGGTTATCCTGGATATTACAGGGATGAGGAAGAAAGTGCTGGTGCCAAAATGTGATGGGGGGGGGAGGAGACAAGAATTCCAATAGTCTGTTCTTTACTGGAGAAGGAAAAAGGTGGGACATGAAGTTTTCCTGAGGGGTATTAGGGGAACTCCCTCCTCATCTGTGAGTCCCTGTGGTTTCACACAAGTCCAGTGCAGGGCTGTCACAACTGTTTCACTGTCACCATGTATGTTTTTAAAAGTGGTTTTGCCACTTAATAATCTGAATGAAAGGAGGTGAAAATCACCAATGTCTTTTTATCTTGCACCGTGGAAAGGTGAGGTGAGAATTTGCCACACATTTGCCTTGTGCCAGCACAGAGTTGAATTTCTTTGACATTTAGTAGGCTGAGGTTAGTTTGTTACTTCAGCAAGAAAGATGATGAGCAACTTGTTGCTTAAAAAAAAATAAAGAGAAATAATTAGCCTTTCATTCTGACTTGTTTGCTACATGGTTTGACTGTTTTATATCTGTGATCTTTCCAGAGTTATCACAGTAATAACTCACAGCAGGATGTGGAGTGAGGTTTTATGCATCCAGACAGGGTTTGCCATTTGTTCTAATTTTTGTTGGAACACTCTGTTTCAAACCTGAAGCAGCCTGAGAGCATGACATGGTGATTTTCTATTGTTGTGCCTGGTGTTGGTTGTTATTCAACAGTATTTTTCAGCTCAAAATAATGCTGTGAGCAGAACCAGCCTCACTTTCCCTAATGATGGGAAGTGATCTATCAATACTCACAGTTATAAATCACAGCCCCCTTGTCAGCTGGTGGGAATTATTTAATGCTTTCCAACACCTTTATTTGCTAATGAGTGGGGTTTTTTTCCCCCCCTGTTTCTTTGATGGGTATTAATGTTCTGGCTGTTTGCTGGTTCCAGGATGGAATTATTGCTGTGCCATTGTTTTCACCACAACACTTCTGCCCACTCCCAGTTCTTCTTTCCTCTGCAGGAGCTCTTCATGCTGAACTGTACTGAGTCAGTGAGCACCATGTAATGTAAAAACTGCAATTTTTTTGTGTTAATAACAGAGTTTGAATCAAGACAAGCCATGCACAGACACAAGTGGGGTCTGTAGGTGAGTAACTCGTGGTTCAGCCATTAGATACCAGGAAAGGCTGAGGAATACACAAAATACAGCTGGAAATCCATGTTGTCTGGGGATTCATTGATGGGTATCCAGCACTGCAGAACAAGAGCAGCTCTGAGAACCCCTCAGACCCAGCAACTCCTTTGAATTTCCAGTTTGCTGCTGCCTCAGCTCTGGGTGCCTCAGCCTCTGCTGGTGATGAAAGCCTGGCCATCCCATGGATGGGGGCCACCAGGAAAGCACAAAGGATGTTTTCAGAGACTCCAAAGTTCTGTGTCTCTTTCTTTGAGGCAAATTAAAGGTGTTTGTGAAGCTTTCAGTGACCTCCAGGTGAAGGGCATTCAAGGAATAGGAGCACTAATATCAAATAACTGATGCAGCTGATAAACATCCCACTGATACTCTTTGTATGGAAAAGATTTCTTTGTAGCTTCCAGAGGAAATCAAATAACATGGAAAAATTTAATGATGTCACCCTGTTGCTCTCTGCTTTTGTTGTTGTCAGATCTTTTTGTGTGCCTGTTATTTGGTTGGTGTTTTTAATGCAGGAGTGTGCTCATGTCTATTCTTTGGAGTTGCCTTTTGAAGTTATTGAAGTTGCCCCCCCTCAGACAGTTCACAATGTGATTTAATTGTTTGAATTGCATATGAGCAACACTCAGTTCTTCCCCCTTGTACCTTAATCAGATGCTGTTGGTAGTTGGGTTTTAAAACATGGGGATGGCCTAAAATGTAGTAAAATTTACAACAGTCTGTGTGAGGAGCTGTGTGGAACCAGAGCTGCTTCACTCCTGACTCCATTTGCTGTTGGTGTGTCTTGGTGTGAGAGAGCATTTAATCTGCTGGAGCTGTAAAATCCTGGAGTTCTGGAAATAAAGAGAACTTCCCAGTACATGTTATCACTTCCTGTGCTGATCCAAGATTAGCCCAAGCACATAAAGCACTTCATTGAATCTAATTTTAAATGCCTGAATGTAAAGCTGCCACTTGCAGAAGAAACAAAAACCACAAATAAAATCTTTTAACATTTATTCAGTTACAGCACACCTAGAAAACATGTCCTCTGGATTAATAAAAGAAGATTTGATGAAAGCTGATTGATTCTCCCAGGTGCTGCTCTTTCACATTTGTGATCTTTTCACAGAAAGATCACAAGTTTCTGTACCCTGAGCAGCATTACCTGGTTGTGTTCTTTTGTGAGGCTCTTGGCTTGGAGGGGAGCACTCAGTCATGTTTTGGAGCTCTGCTTTGTGTGCTGGGAACTCAGACAGTCAAGTTAAATGCCTAAAAGCAGAGTGTGTGAGGAAACTGAAAGGTGGAATGGCCTGGTGCACACTTGCCTGGTGTTTTAGTGAGTTAAAGATGCATTTCTTGGAATGTGCCTTTTTTACAAGCCCATGAACTGGCTTGTTCCCAGACACCTCTTCTTCAAAAGGCCCTGTCCTGACAGGCTGCCAGTGATAACTAATCACCTGATTAGGCTGGATCAGTGTATCAGCATTATGAGAGGTAATGACCATGTTGAAATGCTGAGGGTATTTTCCACATTCCTTCAGACTTGGTTGGAAGGTTGGGTGTAATGGCTGCACATCCAGCATGTCATGAAATCCCAGAGCCCTTTGATGTGCTTTGAGACAAATAGTTCTGCTCAGAACCAGCATCAGCCTTGATTCACTGGGTTGCTGTCTCTGGCACAGGCACAGTGTGGGAGGTTCTCTGTGCACTCCATGGGCCTTTGGGCACAAAGGAATTGTCTCCAGATGGGACATTTTACAGTGTGTTTGAAAATGGGTGTATTTACTGCTCATTACATGAAACTGCAGCTCCTGTGGGAATCAATATTGAAAATACTCACTGAGAGCCTCCCAGAGCTGCAGAATCCACCAGAGGAGCTGCTTGCAGGTGCTCTTACCCACAAGTGGTGGGTTAAAGTGAATTATTTGAATGTTCTCAGCAGCAATTGGGTGTATTTCCCTTCCTGCAGCAGCTTGTTGCTGCTCCAGAAGATGCAGAGAATGTGGACTGGAGCAGAAATAGTCCTCAGGTGTCTTTAAACTGCTTTAAGCTGCCCATGGTTTGAAAATATTCAAGAATCTGTGATATGAGCTGTTTGACATTTTTCCTTTTCCAAATGCTCAGAAGGAATAAATCTACATAAAGAGTGATGAAATGAGAGTCTCTGCGACGTCTGGAGCTCAGAGTGTTACTTTATTTCTCTCTTTTGGCTGACCACCATGAGAAAACAGCTGAATCAAATACATTCTTTTATGTATAAAATATATTTTTTGGGGTTTTGACAGCTTGCATCCAGTTTTAGTCTAATTCAGTTTGAAACAGCTGTTCCTGATCTCTGCAAAACAGTTTCTTGATGGAAATCATGACATTCTCAACTGCTGCAGTGTTACAGGGCTCTGTCTTATTTCAGATACAGGCTTTTCCTCATGGAAAAAAGGAATTCTTCATTCAGAGAAAGTGTCACTTTTGTATCAAATAAGCTGCAGTTAAAAGAATAATGGTTTCCTCCTCCTCCCCCCCCCCGAGGTTACCCCTCGGTGAGGGTGGATATGTTTCTCTTCTAAGAAAAAACATCCCTGTGTGTGTTTTACCATTAGTTCGGTTTTGATTCTAATGTTCCCTGCCCTCCCCATCTGCTTTCAGTTGGGTTCTATTTAGGGTTTGCTCTGCAGTTGTCTCTGCACTGAGACTTAACGAGTTCCCTGCTTTGCCGTATGCTCTGCCTTCACTCTGGAGTCAGAGCCTGTATTTTCAGAATTTTCACTGTAGCATTTTCAGTTTGCTTAGTGACATCTTTTTTCTTTTTTTTTCCCCTTTTTTTTCCCTTTTTTTTCTTTTTTTTTTCTGTTTTTTTTCCCCCCTGAGCTGGCTGCACTGTCTGGGTGCCTCTTCCAAAGCTGTTTGTAGAATTTCATAGATCAGAGAGCTGATCAAGTCTGTGTCAAGCACAACAGAGCTTAAAACAAAGTCTGACCTTTCATTTCCAATTTTTTGGCTCTTTTGGACACCCTGGCTTGTAATAGGGAGTGAAGTTAATGACTCTCTGCTTAAAAGATCTTCCTATCTGTGTGAACTGTGTGAACACAAGTGAACTTCTCAGAGCACTTGTGATGGGGAGGGTGAAGGTTTCAGGCAGTGGTGCCAAGTTTGTGATGGGACTGGAATTGCACATCTTCTCCTTTCCTCTGCCCTGAGCTTGTTGGGGAGGTTTCCCAAGTCCTTTTGTTGTCCATGTCTTTGTTTCCCATCTATAAAATATATAATAACCATAAGATCAGGGTTGTGCTACAGAAAGAGTGTTCTGAGAAATCTGGGAGGTGGTTGCTGATCTGCCTCCTGAGCCCACAAACATCATCCTGAACTCCCTTTTGGGTTATTTTCAGTTTATCAGCTGAAATACAACAACATCCAACACCACACAAGAGTTTCACTTCTTAGAGAGCTGTTAAATACGTTTTCCTTTCCAATTTCAGCGTTTTGCTGGCAAATACTTTGAGGTGTTTACAGTTTTCCTTGTACTTATTTTTTTTTTCCCACAGCCTCAAGAACCTGATTTGGGGCTGCATTAGGATTAAGTGAGATTACTGCCACCTTCCTTCCCTCCCTCCCTCCTGTGTGCCTTGTATGAATAACCCTAATAACTATTGATATTGCATTCATCCTGCAAGAACCCGAGACCTTTAGTGTCTGCTGATGCTGCAGTTTTGATGGTGTGTTTTTCTTGCAAGTAAAATCAATTCAGACAAATCTTGGTAACTTTTACAACAAAATAAAATGACTATTCCAGGCAGCCCTGGGAAGGTTTTTAAGTGTGGGATCACATCCACAGGGTTGTTCCAGCAGAATCGATTGGTCGATCCACTAGATTTAAAGGTCAACTGTAATCACTTTTCTGCAAGATTGAAGAAGATATAAAATTGCTGCTGTGCTTTTCTGGGTCGTGGAGCTGCTCCTGGTGCTCTTTGCTTTCCCCCTGTACATCTTCATTTACTCAGCCAGGGCATCAATACAGAAAGGGCACAAGTCAATGCTCTCGCTTTCTGCTGTCGATGAGGGAGCTGCTCGGTTGTTATTTCCTCTGAGCCAACACTTTGCCTCTGCAAGAGCTGAAGCACTCAGGAGTCATCCACTACACCCTGCAGATGTGGAAGGAACAAATCTCTCTTCCAGGAAAGCTGCAGCCTGGCTTGACAGATGGTCCTGGCCTTGATGGATGATCCTGGCCTTGATGGATGGTCCGTCCAGTTGGTTGAGTTGCTGCATCCAAGGGATGATTTGGTCTGTTCACAGGTGGGAGGAAGGGTTGACATAACCCCTTTCATGGGTTCAGACCTTCAAAAGAACCTCTCATCACTTGTCTTTTATGGCATTACATAGATGTCCACAGAGACCAGGCAGCTTTGGAATGGTCTGTTTGTAGACATGGACTTTCAAAGCTCTACTTCCATGTAATGGATGACAATATCTGCATCATACAGAGGGGGAAAAGAATTCTGGTAAAGTTTTTGCCAGAGCCCAGATAAAGCAACTGCTTTGCCAGAGCAGATTGCTGGAATTAAAAGCAGCAAGGACATAGAACATTCACCTGCTCAGATACAGTTAATTTTTGCTGCCAAGAGAAAGAGTCCTGAAAGGAAAAAGGGGTTGATGGGGGAAAAAAGATTTAATTTAAGGTAATAAAACACATTGTTCTTCAAGTTTGTTCCCTCATGAACCAAGTTATTGCTGTATCCATGTGACAGGACTTTGTTCATGAAGTTTTGCTCTTTTGCTGTCCTGATAAACTTGTCCTGGGTGGGTCTTCCATGGAATTAACAGAGGAGAAAGAAGTGTTTAAAATTGAATGGGCTTTAATGGCATGGGAACTGTTTGTGAGTCAGAGGACACAGCATGGCAAGTTAGCCAAAATTTTCAAACGAATTTCAAAGTAACTTGGTGGGTTTTGTGGCTGGTAGATGTGTATTTGCTGATGGTCAGACTGTGGTGAGAGTTCTGTTGCATTAACAGTGCACAGAGAGGTGATTCTTGTTGGAGTCACTAGTGCATGTTAACTGTTTTACAAAGGTTATTTGTAGCAGAAATCCCTGAGTCTAAATTAACTCAGAAGACTGTCCTCAGTGCATTTTCATATGTGCTAACTTGCAGAATGTAGTAATTCCCAGGTGGATGGAAATGAGGGTCTGTGGCTTTTCTCTGAGCATCCATGACCTGCTTTTAAAGCAGACACGGGCAGGGAGCAGTGGCTGAAGGCTCTGCTTGACTGGGCTGAGGAGACATTTATTGTGCATTTATTTAAGGTGGCTTTTTGCAGAGGTTCTTGCTCTGATGGCTGCCTAAATTCAGTCTGGGTTTTGCTTTGTCAGCCACTCTGGGAAGTCTGGAAAACTAATGTCTCATGCTCACTACTCTGATGGTAAATATGGAAGAGAATTTTTCCTAAATAAATAATGGACCAGGGAAAGTTTTTGGAGCTTTGCATGATCAGACTGGAGCAGCAGCACATCCTTCGTGGTTTTTCCCAGTGGCTGATGAAGTCAAACAGTGTCTTGGCTGAACGAGTTGATTTTTCTTTTCTTGCAAGTTGCTTAAACCTATTTATTTTTTTTAACACTTATTGATGTTTGTTTGTCTTCATTAAAAGGGCACTTAGGGAAACCATGAATCTTGTAAAGGGCAGAGGAAGTTGGAGTCGGGCACTGCAAATGCAGTTACTCCTTTACTGTCTGAAGCTGTGTGTCATCCTGAGCAGCAGGTTAGAAGGATTCTTGCAGGGACTTCAAAAAGGTTGAAAACAAGAATACATGACATGTTCATGAAGTTTCCAGGCTACAGGGAATTGTAGGTTATAAAAGAAGGGTTCTGAGTGAAAGGAAGTTTGCAAAGTCAGGCAAACCTGTCAAGTGGCTCTGTTAGTGTGGAGCAAACTTTAATGCCTTTTCTTCTCTTGTTTTGCCTTTAGAGCCCAGGGCTCTGTGTCCCTCCTTCCTTCAGTCTGAGAACTGAGGTAGAGTGTTGCTGGTTTGAATTAGAACAGTTTAATACAGGATCCATCAGCTGCCAATATAAAATAACCATTAGAAAAGGGGAAGAAAAATCCCTTTGTTATTGAGAGTACTTGAAGTAGGTGTTTAATCCATGAGGAGCAGTGCCAGGAGCAGCAGTCCTGGCAGGGGGATGCTGGGACTCCACAGGTTCTGTTCCAATTCTTGTTGTACAATGTCTCAGCTTAAACCTGGAAAAACAAAAATGTGTCTGGAAGCATCTTCTTAAAAAGAACTTACTTTAATTTCCTACTTGATTATTACTTTAAAGAACAAAACTGAGCTTCCACCTCCCCCAGTGTTCAGTCAGAGCCCTGGCCCTGCACTTTGGGAGTGTTTCAGACCAATTTATCCTGGGGAGGTTTAACTCCAGTTGCTCCCAGCTGTGATCTGAATAAGATGTTGGTGTACTTCCTCACTGCAAATCACACTTTTCTCACCTTCAGTGTGAGTTCTCTTGGAATTTGCATCCCAGAAGTAGTTGCAGCCAATCAGGAAACCTTCAGATTTCAGGAAACACTGACAGGTGATGTCATTGAGTGAACAATACCTGGAGATTGTTTAACTCAAATGCCTGAGCTGTGGAAGTTTGGGATGTGGAAAATACTCGACAGAGGGATGGGGGGGTGATGCTTTGCTCAAAGTTCCCTGGCACTAAACATCCTGTCAAATTGTGTGCTGAGAGCTTTGGTTTCCACTGCCTTTTATCAGCATCAGCAATTGTGTCAGTGAGGTTTGATGTAAGAAAAATAATAGACATATTCTGCGGTGAAACACTTGTTTTAATGGGTTTTTTAAAAAAAAATAAAATAATCTTGTAGGTAAACCAGGAATATGTCAGTGTAATGTATAGCTGAGCAGCATCACCTGTCAGAGTGTGCAGGGCAAGATAATATTTCCTCTGCTGCCTCCTGCTACTGATCCTGCCCTTTGAACAACCTGGTTTGTCACAGGGAACTTGCAGAGGAAGAGGAATCTTGTGCTTGGCTTTAAACTGGGATCTCACCTGTGCTCTGACTCCACAGTGAGCACATATTTATTTCAAGAGGTTCCTGTGCTAAAAGGGTTTATAGTGATTTGGCCTTTCTGAACAGTTCCAGGTTGGATTTCTAGATTGCAGTCCTTGCCTGGCTGATGTGTTGCTTAGTCAGGGTGGCCTCGAACTGTAACACTTAGAGAGAATTATTCTGAGATCTCTCTGTGTTTGTCAAGAAGTCCTTTGCCTGCTCTTCATGTGTGCTCTGCCATTGCCTCTGGGCATGTCCTCAGGGCTGAAACAGGGCTTCCATTTGGAACAAGCTGCTTGTCTGCTCCAACACAGGGCTGGGAACTTCCCTTGGCAAGTTTTGGTTTTGTTCCACGAATGAAATAATTCTGCCAGAAAGAAAAACAAAAAACTAAACCCCCCCTGAGCTTGGTGATGCTGCCCAGTGCAGGCTGTGCCATCTGCATGCTTTTGAACCTTCATTATGCAGCCTTCACTCCACACACACTTATTTAAAGCAGAGCTAAAAGCAGAACTCAATAGTGACGTTCAGAGCCCTTGGGTGATGCAGAATTGCTGGGAGGGGGCCGGGGCAGGAAGAGGAGGGGGATGAAGCTCATTTCTTTGCACAGGACTCTTGGAGAAACTCTGAGGGAGCCCAGGCCTTACCTTGGGATACAGACCAACTGTAACAGAACTTCTCTCTTGTCCTACTCTCCTTTTCTTTTGTTTTCCCTCTGGAATGGTGCAGCTCAGTTGCTGTGGCTGTTCCAAGCAGACAAACCATTGTCACAGTGTCACTGCAGCCACTCTGTGCCCGTGGGGGCTCACAGAGCCATCCCCACACTGCAGAGCATCCCTTTGCCTCCCTGCCCAGCCATGAGGCTCACTGGTAGAAATTACTGCCTGCTCCATGGCCTTCAGTTGGTGCTGTTTGTTCACTGTGCCAGCAGCAAAGGCTGCAGCTCTCCAGCACCATTTCTAAGTTTTCCTTGCTCTTTTATTTTCTTGTTAAAGCCTCGGGCAAAAACTGTAGTTGGGTGAACTGTCAGTCGTTTGTGTTGCTGAGTTATTGGCTTGATAAAGTGAACTTTGGGAGGTAGGCAGTGTCCTCATTTGCAAAAGATTTTGTAGCTGGAGAAGTGACAGGAACAAGTTAAAATATCATGGTTTGCAGAAAGCTGTATTTTGCTCCCCCACCGGCCCAGTTTCCTTAAATGCACATCATGGGATGAGCTCATACAGAAAGATTCTTTCTGGGTCTGTGAGTGTGTGCTCTGCTGAAGAGTTAAGGATTCTTTTAGAAAACTTAATGCTCAATTTATCAGCTTGTGTCTGTTTCAAAATTGTGTTTGTAATGTAAAATTCTAACTGAAATGTAACAGTGGTGCTGAGTTTTTAAATATAATTTCCTTGTCTGGCTTCAAAAATGTACAGGGATTTGTTTGGGTTTTTTCTTCTGGTTTCTTATATGTGTGATATATTTTTGCATTCTCAATTCCCCACTCAGGCTGAACAAGTCACCTCCAATAGTTCTCTGCTCTGCACCACAGTTACTGCAGGATGGGCCCCATGGTGTGCTCAGCTCCAGGGGGAGTTTCCTTCTGTTGGAGGAGAAGGAGTTGCTTTGGATTTTGAAGTGAGAAAGAGAAGAATAATTGAGAATGTAAGGTACAGCATTTTGTGGCTGTTCAGGACTGGCAGGTTTTGGAGGGTGGCAGAGCATGTTTGGAGGCTTTGTGATTTATGGGAAGGACAAGGTGGATACCAGGGCACAGCAGGGTGCTGCTGACATTTTGGTACAAGGCAAACTGTGAATAGGGAGGTTGTGCTGTTCCCTTGAGTCAGCTGAACTTTCAGGAAGCCACTTTGAGCAGCCACATTTCTGTGTATTTTTCTCATGGTGGCCACCTGAAAATCCAGGTTGGTGTCTGCAGTTTTTACTTCATTACTGATGAAGTCCACAAAGCAGTGAGAGGAGTGTCTGTTCACTTGGTGCCTTTGTCTGGGGTGTTGATAAACTGCTGGGTTTTGATCCAGTAGTTTTTTCTTAGTGATTATCAAGATAGAGAAATAAGGTATGTCCAGATTTAGATGAGGATCCAGAATGTCTGTGGGTTGGGTGGCAGACATTTGAGTGGTAATTGGTTATTGAAGAGTGCAAGACAGCCAGTGCATGAAAAGTCAAATATATGTTTGTATTCTTTGAAACCCATAAAAAATAATATATGTTTTCCTGTGGCTTTAACTGTGTCCCACAGCAACATGAAAACGGCTCTATCTCAGAATCTTAAAACCCTCTGACAACACCAGTGCAAATCCCTGGCTAAATAATGAATCTCTGGTGTTTGCAGTTTCCCAAAGAAGTGTTTCCCCAGTTCTCTCGTGGCAGCCAGCGAGGGGAGCTCAGCAGGGCTGGTGTGGGTGTGGACATGGGATGCTGAATGCAGTGCCAGCTGCAGGGCTGGGCTTCAGGAGCCTGAGTTTGGCCCTGCGTTCCACCCTGCTGCCCCTCTGTTCCTATTCTGAGCCCAGGGAAGAGGAGCATATGTTTCCTTGCATCAGCTCCCCCGGTGTTACCTTGGGAGGCGTGACAAGGTCGTGAGTTTGAGTGGCAGAGGAGGAAATCACACCTTGTGTTTGGGCTGCCTCAGAGCTGCCTTTTCCTGGGGAAGGAGGAAGGATTCCTGTGACATCCAGGGGCACATTGTGAGGGCTGTGGGGTCTGCACGTGCTGCTGGCACAGAGCTGCTCCTGGAATTGCTGCTGTTGTATTATTGATATTGCACATCGTGCCAGGGAAGTGTCTTGCATTTAATGCTGAACATAAGAAGGTTTGCCTGCCCCGTATGAAAATCTCAAATTGGAACTGAAGATTCTATAAAAATTTAAAAAGAACAAGGTCATCCTGGAAATTGCATATTTTAGAAAAGCAGAAAATCATCTATTTTTTACAGGAAATTTCCTTACCTGTTAGTACCTCCACTAATAATACTTTCAGTTATTAACACTTGGAAATGATTTTAAGCATCATTTTAATTGTAAAACTACTTAATTACCATTTAGGTGCCCATTAATTTGGTGGTTTCTAGTTGAGAGACATTTGGGTTCCTGCTCCCTCTGTCTGATCAAACAAGGTCAATTTATTTCACTCAGAAAAGAAAAGGTAATGGATGGTTCACTTGGTACCAACATCTTTACTGAGGGGCAGAAGTGGATAAGAGGATTTTTCATTACAGCAAACAAAAAAAAAGTTAATAATTGAAATAGAAGTCTGACAAATCCAAGCTGCTGCTGAGGTGGATGGTTCAAACACTTGTGGTAGTTCAGCACTGGAAGAACTGGAGAGGAATAGGATGGGACTTGCCTTTCTTGGGAGATGAGTATGTGGATATTCTGTTTTTTCTTGCTGTTTGCTAAATTGAAAACACAGAAGTAACTTGGATTAGAGACAATGTTCCCAAAAGTTCATTTAAATTGACTTAATATTTCTTAGGAGGCTTGTGGAAAGGATCAAATCCAGCTGTCCAGGCACATCTATGTATCTATAGATCTGTATCTATCTATATATAGAGATCATAACTTTGTTTTTCCTTTTTGTGTTTTGGTCTGTTCTGTGCTCATTAACTCTGTGCCTTCTTATTTAAGGACTCAAACCCAAGAAGGGCCTGTACCCATGAGAACACACTGTCCTCCAGAGCTTGGAAGTTCATCTGAAAGTTCAGAATCTCTGTTTTTAACTTGTTTTCAGAGAATAACTGACAGGATGTGCTTTACTTCCAATTAGGGGCTGGTCAAAACGGGAAGTTACAGTGAACTGCTGCACTAATCCTTTATTTCCAGCTACAAAAATGGGGGTAGAGATTCCAACCTTGCCATGACCTCCTTTAAAGCCTTTTCTGCTGCTTCAAAAGCTTCCTAAGCACCTGACTGCAGTTATTATCCATTGAAACTCTACTACAAATATAGTAAGTAGTAAAAACACTTAGTGTTCTTAAAAATCCGAGATCCCTCAGATCCACACCCAGCATGAGTGGAATAAGAATTATGAAGGTAAATTTAACAGTATTTGTAAAGAAGCAAGATAAAGCAGGAAAATATGATAGAAGCCATGTGAGAGGAGGAGTGTGGGCATTGTGTGAGATCCTGCAAATAACATTCTGTGCAGGGAAATGGTGCTGAGTAACTGCCTCTCCATCCCTGTGATCCTGCAGACGGTGGGAATTTGAGGTCTGGAAAGCAGCACATAATGAAAGTCTGAATCCTTAGCACAGGCACAGACTGATGTAGATTGGACAGGCAATAAGAAGCATTTCCTAGTTATGGAATTCTTCACTTGTAACCTTAATTTTAATGTAACTATTTTAGCACACATAGAAATACATGAAAACCACTCCTCCTCTCCTGCAACACGGAAGTTTCTTGGGTCAGCACAAAGCCTCACACCTCCCTGTAAACGAGGTGTTACAAATACCCAGAGAAAGACAATCAAAAGCTTCGGGAGAGGATTTCTGCCTTCTGGCTGCAGTGAGAGAAGAGTAAATACAATAATTGCTGTGCCCCGTGTGCTGTGGAGCAGGTTCCTGTGCTGTGCCTTTCCTCCTGCACAGCGGATTTCAGCACCTCGCCCACAGCATCCACCTCCTGACAGCAAAACTTGTCAATAGAGAAGCGTTCAGCAC
The DNA here is from genome assembly GCA_013400695.1 of Neodrepanis coruscans. Lineage (NCBI taxonomy): Eukaryota > Metazoa > Chordata > Aves > Passeriformes > Philepittidae > Neodrepanis > Neodrepanis coruscans. Next base: position 48,070 of record VYZS01071985.1, read on the forward strand.
TTCATTATTTCTACAACCTGAGTGCATTTGCAAATTAATTGATGTGTGGGAGGAGAGGCATCTGCTATTGTAGAAGCCCTGAACTGTTGCAGCAAAACTAGAAATGAGCTGGTTGGCTGTGGTGAGCTGCTAATGCTGTTGCAGGTGTTGAGGCTTCCAAAGTGGCATCTTGTCCTTTTTTTTTCTTGTTGTCTTTGATATTAAAAACCAAAAACACAACTTCTCACTGAAATGTGACCATGGAAACAAACAGCACAACAAATACTTTATATTCTTCTATATGGTTGTTTAGCAAGTAGTTTCATATTTCTTGCTGGCTCAGCACCAAAAGAGTTTTAATTAGGCCTGTAATGAATGACTGGGAGCGTTTTAAAGGCTATTAATCTTGTGGTGTAATTGAGTTAATTATAATATCATTATAAGCTCCCATGAAAATAGGATGAAGTGTATTCCATTTGTTTTATTCCTGAAGACATTTCTGAGGTCCCCAGGCTCCATCTCAAATACTCCTACTGCAAGTCTTTAGTGCTGACAGAGAAAACTGTAAAAACATTTCATGTGACACTGCACCAAACCTTCTGTCGTGGCTCATCCCAGTCCCAGGCTCTCTGAGCTGCCCCTTTACCTGGAACTGCAGGTAACTCCTTGTCTTTTCGAATTCTCCCTGCCCAGAGTAGTATTTTCCTTGTTTCTCCTGTTTCCTCTCAGTTCCCTTCCCCGAGCGTGGCAGATGAGAGTAAGAATATGTGATCTATTTTCAGAAATAAAGATTACAGCAGCTTTGGAGCTGTTACTCTTTGTGCTGTGGTTAAAAAAATGTGTAGCAGAAGAGGTGTTTCTGCGAGGCATATGGCTCAGACTACAGTGAGGTTTGGATTTGGTTGTAAAACATCCCTGTGCTTTTTGCACTCTCTAGTCAGAGTGTGACATCTCCAACAGATGGACAGATAAAATTTCCATAATCCATGTCTTCCCTTTCAGAAGGGGAGATGAGATTCTCATTTGTAAAAGTTGTTGAGGAAAACCTCATGTGCCTGAGTGTGTTGTGTGCTTGGATGTGGGGATGTGAACATTTGGTGGATACACAGCTCAGCACGGGGGTTACTGGTGTTTTTTGGGGTCAGCCCTGCTTCAGGCACTATTGGAGCATTTGCCAGGGAGGCTCAGGTTGGACATGTCTGCAATCAACAGTTGTTTCCTGGCAGGTGGGATGGTAGAACTGCCTTTTTTTTTTTTCTTTCAGGAACTTTGCTGGTCACACTTCTGTGTTTTCCATCCTTTTGACTATTACAGATTTTGTAAATAGTTTAGAAATGCCAGCTTGTGATGTATGGGCCTCTTTAACATTTCTTTGATTTATGTGCTCTGTGCTGAAAAAAAGCAGAGGAAGCATATTATTCTGGGAAAAAATGTTGCCAGGCTTCTGTTTTTTCAGCCTTAGTTAAAAGCTACACTTTTATCAATCAAACCTGATAGATTCTTTTTTCATTCCTAAAAACCCTCATAACTTAACTCTTTAACATCTAAACAAATAATTTGACTTAGACTTTTATAAATGTCTACTTATTTTTTTGGATATCTAGCTTGAAGTATCTTTTCACCTGATTTTTCAGGACTTGTTTTAGCTGGAGAAAAATTTCAGTGAAACTTCTCAGAGGAGGAAGAGCTTTTTCTGCTGCAGCTGCATTGCTCTGTCTCCCAGCACTCAGTGTGAGGCTGAGGGCAGGATTGCAATGTCTGTCATTAATTTCTGAACACAGAAAACTTGAGTAAGGGCAGGAAAGTTCTTTTTTTAATTTCTTGTTGGGGTAAAAGGAGTGTTTCAGGTTTTGTTGGCCATTGAATTTCCACATTCTGGTTGCAGTGCAGTGGGTCTGGTCCTTTCCCAGTGTGGACTGTGATACATTTTAAAGAGGAAAAATGATTATTTCTATTTGACACTCATCCTCCAGGAAGCAGCTGATCTCAAACTTCAGCCACCTGTGGTGACTCCAGGGTCTGTCTGTGCCAAAGTCTGTGGTGTCACATGGAATGGTGAGAGCAGACACCTCTTACTCCAAGCACTGATGCTTGTGACCTTTTAGAGTGGCCATTATTTATGGATGAACATTTTCTGTGGGTTACTGTGTGCTGCCTTGGAAAGGAAGATCAATGAATCTGCTCATGAATGCTCTGCAGCTGAACCAGGGATGTTCTTACAGGGAAATGGGCCACGTGCCTCTGCTCCAAAACTCACTCTCCAGCCTCAGGCTTTAACTGGTTGTCCCTGTCAGGCTGGAATTCACATTCCCAGCAGCCTTGCCTCGGGATGCTGCTGGATGGAAAGAGAGACATTAGCAAAAGTAACCATTTAAGGGAGAATTATCTCCAGTTTAATATTCCTCCCACCCCTCCTGCTTCTCTTCTCTGGTAGAGGAGAGTGGTGATGTCTGGTGTCTCTTGGCAGGGTGTACCCTGTGCCCACACCTGCCTCAGGATGGGTGATGTGCTGGAGTTCTGGTCTTCCAGGACAACTTCCCCTTTGGGAAGGCCATGGAAGACTAAGGAAAAACATGTTTCTGGCCCCAAGACCAGCTGTTGTCTGACACTCAGTTGTGGGTATCTGCTCCTCTAAATATATTGTGCATTTTAATTACTCTGCAAGTAACCAAAGGCATCTGACAGAAGTTGAAACAATTAAATTTAATGAGTTAGGAAAAAAATAAATCAGCAGCAGCAGTACTGGTGTCATTCCTGTTCCATTGCTTCCCCTCTGATGGGGAAGCTTTGCCTCTCTTCTGTCTGACTGTGCACCTGGATTTACATGACCTACACCTTGTAGCCATTTCATTGGAGAGATGAGTGTTCATTCCTTGATTTGCCTGAAAAGTGCTGTGTTTGCCACAGCAAAGCCCAACCCCAGAGCTGCAGGTCATGGAGTGCTGCTGGGCAGTTTGGGGGGTGTTCCTGTACCTGATTGCAGCCCTTTATTCCACACTGGGGCTTGAAGGATCTTCACATTTCTTACCCAAGCACCCGATCTCTCCCTGTCAGGGAGGCAGCAGCTCATCCTTTATCCTGACACAGCTGCCACCTGAGCCCCTGACACCAAAGATTTAGTCCAGGGCTTTAGAAAACACTCATTTTAGCAGGAGAGCTGCATCTTCAGGGTCCTGGTGGGTGTTGGAGGGAGCCCAGCAGTGCTGGGGAAAGGTGCTAATTGTATCTTACTCAGCCTTGACTTCTAATGATGCCTTTCCTCTGCTACAGATGATTTGTCCTGTACAGAGATAATACTTCAAAATGCTGCAGGCTGTTACTGCACGTGGGTTTGTTTTGTCATTTAAATGCAGAACACAAGGTAAAGATTTTACTTTGCTTTTCTTGACTCTGTGTCTGGGTTGTGGCTGCCTGTACAGTGAAATAAATGCCAGTTAATTTAGTTATCTTTCAGGAAAAATGTATTTCCAAGCCCTTCAGAACACCTGGAGGTATAAACATCTTAAGTGTAGCCCCAGATTATGATTATTGTACCTCTTTATCCATTTCAAATATCAGCTCCCTTTAAAACTCAGAGTCTCTTGGCTGTGTAGTGTCCCTTTGTATTGACATTATTCAAAAATCAAGAGCATTTTTGTAACTACTAAATGGATTCCAGAATACTTTAGAAAAAATTTAAATGGGAGAGGAGTAGTGGCTTTTGCAGAGCCTTTGAACAGCACAGGTCATTTTATTGGCAGCAAGGATGCAGATGCTGAAGTTTTGACCAATTCTTTGCAGAAAGTGCTGCCAGCTTTGCTCTCTCTGCATGGGAAAAAGCCAAAGACTTGCAAGCAGTATTGGAGTGAGGGAACATCCATCAGCAGTCATTCCTCAGCAGAACTTCAGTGGTTTTGAAAGGAAAGCAGGGGGAGAACACACTTTAAGGCAGAAATCTGACAGTAATTAAAACAGCACTCTCAGCAAAAATAGGGATTCAAAGACAATGGAATAAAAACCATGAAAAAGACAAGGCATTGAAAGAAACAGGGATGTGCCTCAATGCATGGCCTACTGTTGTGTCATTAAATACACAAATTAAAATGGCCAGGCTTGTTTAGAGGAGAGGCCTGAGAGAAAACCAAATGTGCAGGTGGATGTTCTGGGGCTGCTCCACGTCCTGGTTTATTGACCAGGATGAGCCCCTGGCTCTGAGCATCTCAGTGGAATCCAAACTGCATCTGAAGAGACCTGGGAGCTCATTACTTTCCTTCCCAGTTAAGTTGTGTTTAGGGAAAAGTGCAGTAACTTTGGTACAGGGTTTAAAAAAAGAAAGGGCAGGGGGCAGCCTTTTTTCCTGTCAGGGATAGTTATTTGTTGCTTAAATATTCTTGTGAGCTGGGAGAGTGTTTGGGGGACATAAATGCTTTTTAAAAAATAGAAAAAAATGTCCTAATTAGACTGTAAAGTAGAATAAAGGCACGATGCCCAGCTTTCCTATTAATTGAAAACCCTGCAACTGGGTTCCATAAGAGGAAAACCAATCAGTGAGGAAATTGGAGATGATTCTTTTGGTTTATTGATGCTGTTTTGGTCAAGTCAAAAATTCAGTAATCCTGAAATGATCAAATGTTGTTTGGAGAAAAAGAGAATTTCCAAACAGGCCTCATTATCCAAGAGAAGCTAAAATATATCAATTAAAGTGGTGTAATTTTTCTCTTGCCTACTTTATTCTGCAGAGATGAAACTGGGGGAGTGTCCTGCTCACTTGCTCGTTGCTGTTTTCAAAAGAACAAGTAGAGTTTTATCATAATAGACAAATCCCTTGTTAGCTGGAAGGGAGAAACAGTTTAATGATGAGGGGCAGAGCCCTGTGCATCTTAAAGGAGCCAAATCTGCATCACCAGGGTCACCAGTGAGCTTGGGAAATGCCCTGATGGGTAAATCCCTCTAAAACTCAGTTCCTTGGGGGAATGGAAATAAACTTTTACATTGTCTGGATCTGAGAACATGTTTTGCTGTTTGTGTGTGTGGTCAGTAACCATTGACATAAGAACAGAAAAATAACAGGGTAATGTGATTATAAGGAACATCATTCTCCTGATTTCACTTCTTAAAGGAAAAGCTGTTGGTGCTTAAAAAGCTTTAAATAACGGCAATCTCTCAGTGTATCATCAGCTCTGAGCTGATGTGATCAGTAATAAATGTTCTGAGTGGTTTTTTTAATTCTTCTCTCTTCCCACCCCCCATCCCCAATTCTTCCCTCCTTTCAGCCAATTTTTGCAGCTTTGGGTGTCCTTGTCAGTCAGTGCCTTGTTTGGTCAGCACTCAGCACATGCAGGAATCTCCAGCCCATGAATTATGTAAACTAAAGACCTCCAGAGCCAGTTTGATGATGAAGCTTTAATTTTTCAAGTTTTCAATGTCCCACTGATCCTGCAGGCCAAGCTCCAGATCTGCCACAGCACAGTCAGGGCATTTCTGCTGAACAAAGGGGCCTTTCTGCAGGGTTCTGGTTGGAGCCCAAAGTTTTCTCTCTGCTCCAAACCTTAAGGATCATCTGCAGAAGACAAGGTGATTTTTTTTGTGGGTTGGAGGGGCTCTTTTTATTCACCATGGGAGAATAAATAAATAAATGATATTATGTGATTAACTTCTTAAAAAATATTAATGCTTTCAGAGCCAAATCAAATCTGTAATCCTCTAATACACTTTTTCTGTTTAAATAGTTCATGAGAAAGCCAAAGAACATCTTCTGTGATTGAAGAATTTGCCCTCATTACAATTACAGCAGTGAGAAGTGATTCCCAAGTGCTCTCTCTGTTGTGATGTATTTCACTTAGTGAGGAAGATTGAGGGCTGTTAATATATGAATGTAGTTTTCATATCCTCAGGAACAGTGAAAATGTGAGTTATGGCACCTGTAAAACATTAGTGATTATATTTCCTTCTAGAAGAATACAGACCATATGGCCACTCACACAGAAAAAGAAGGAATCTTAAAAAAAAAAATTCTAAAAGGAATCTAAGTTCTGTTTTTATTTACCTTCCTGTAAAGCTTTTTTATGTGTTGAAGTGTTGTTTTCAGTACTTTTCCTACATCCTTGAGAACCAGAGTCTCTTTTGATTTTAAAATGTAGAATTCACACATGTACTTGTAACTGCAGTTTGGAGAAAAATATCAGCTATCATGAGACTCATCGTGGAGCTGCTCAAGTTGGCACAGGGGTAACTGGTGGCTGCTAAACGGTGCAAATTGATTTTTGTTGTCGTCATTTTTGATTTCTTGGTTTGCTGAAATAGATTTGCTGTTTTATCTGCATGTATTGGGGGAAAAAAAAGATCAATCTTATTGAAATTGTGTGCAGGAACATTTCATTAGGCAGTAAAGACACAGCAACCAGTTGGAATTCCCCAAAGCTGAAAGGATTCTTGCTGCAATAAACCCTCTGTTTGGTGGGGAATTCCTTCCCAGCTGATAAGAGGATGATTTGCAGTCCTACCTCTTGCTGCACCAACACTCATTTCAGTGAGTATTCACCATATTTTGTGGCTGTTTCACCATCCTCTTAACCCTCACAGTGTGTGTGTGTGTCCCAGGAGCTCCTCTCAGCTCCTGCCTGAGCCTTCCACACCCCTGACAGCCTCTGACAGTGCCTCTCACCTGCATCCCCTGAGAGGGGGAGAGTGTTTGGAAATGTTCTCTTTTCAGAAAGCAAAAATTTGGGGTGGAATGGTGTGTTTTTAGCTGAGCCTTTCTCTCCTGGCTGACACTGGCAGACAAAGGTGTTTATTCTGCAGGAGGCAGAAGGAAGTGATGGCACATGGATTATCCATCAGACTGATGAGTCTCCTGGCTGTAGTTCTGGTTCTTGTGGTCCTGCTTTGGCACTTGTTTCTGCTCCTCAGAACAAATGATGGAGCAACCATTTCCCAGTCCCTTCAGTTAACACCCTCCATCCCCAAAAAGGAGTGTATCCTGTGCACTGCAGCATGTGAGACTTGAATAATGTATAAATCAAGCTGGACAGGAGCTGCCCGTCAGTTTTATTAACTTTGACCTTTTCTCCCATTATAAAGATGGTTTGGTAAATATTTTATGGCCCTTATGGGTTTTGACAGTTGGCTCTGCATTCCTGGGAGCAAAGGTAGATGATGAAGAAATAGCTATAATTAATAGAAATAGCTTAATCACTGGAGTCAGCCTTGAAGGACAGAATTGTTCTTTAGAATAGATTTCTTTTTAATTCTTTTTGTTGGTTTTTTTTTTTAAGTGCCTGACCACTAAATGTCAGACTGGCTGGGAGGTTATGAAATGTTTTTGAAATTGCCTTTAAAATCCATCTCTTATTAGCACCAGTAAGTAACTCCACCTCTGAGAAGTGTCCAGTTGATGTTTTTTACCTGAAATACCTCCCAGTGCCATTCCATGAGTGGGGTCACCAGCACCAAAGGGGGAGGGAGAGCTGCTCAGAGGAAGATGCAAGAAGAAAAAGGGAAAGGCAAATTCCTGGAGTCCAAGGGGTCTTCTATCTTTCCCTTTAATTCCCTGCATGTTGCACTCACTGCAGGTCCAGGTAGCGAAGATTGAGAACTAAGCCCCTGACACTGAAGCATCACCTCTCAAACACGGCCCCTCATTGATTTTTTTTCATTTCACAAAACCGTCAGAGAAAAACAGATTTGAGCAAAATTCATTGGTTGGGGCAGGCCCACCCCCCCCTTCCCTGGCAGAGCAGGGTTCTCTTCCCATTAGGAATTCAATGTGTCTTCATGTTGTGGCACAGCTGAGATCACATGGCACAGCGGCCAAGGAAATGAGGAGCCTGTTAGAGCCCTGCTGGATGTGCTGAGCAGTGACATTTGAGTCACTTTGGCTCACGGGATCCCTCCCCTCACTTCATTGCCTTTTTCAAGTCCATCACTTCCAAGCTTTGTTTCCCTCCCTTTCAGTCAGTTCCTCCAGAACAGCTTGGCCTGAGGCCACTTTGTTTTCTGAACATTTTTAAGTCATAGTTTCGTAACCATAACCCGTTTTTTTTAGGTGCAAACCATGGGGTTGGAGGTGTTAAAGTGTGAAATGGTTCACCTTTTTCAGAACAAATCTTTAGGCAATTTAAGGAACACTCAGTTGTGGGCACTGGAATGATGGAGGAAATTACATTTGTCTGACACTGAATCTTCTTCCATTTTAAAAATGGGGAACTAAGAATGTAATTGAAAGTTTTTAGAGGGGAACTGGTAACTTGTTGCACTTGGAGCTGATTCCAGGACAGGCACAACCCTGTGGCTTTTCTTAAATCTGAGAGCTGTGGGAGGGCACTTAAAATCTTGCAAATTCATGTTGTGTCCTTCATAAATCTGTCTTTTATTGGCAAGGAAAAGAAAAGTTTAGAGGAGAAAGGTACTGAATCTTTCTGCAGTGCTGTGGAGATGTGGGTATTTTAAAGGCAAGATTTTTCTTTACAGTGATAGAAACTTGTTTGAGAATGTTTTGTGTTTTCATGTTTAAGAAAAACAAGATGGACTGTTATTTCTAAATAGCTGGTTTACATAGGGAAAGGGTTGCATCTGTGTTCCTTTTATCTTCTTCCTAAAAGTAAGAGCACTTGGTCCCTTGAGAGGAGAAACAGTCTTAACAATTTAAAGCAAGCCCAAGTTTCAGGAGAGTTGGACTTGAGAGGAAGTCTTTGATTCCTCCTCATCCTTGCCTTAGTGCATAACTCCCCTCAGTGCCTGTTTCACAGCAGACTTTTCCCCACGTGCTTTTTGTTCCTGTCATCTCCCACCCAACCCTGGATCTCCCCGGCGGTGCCTGGGGTCAGGTGGCCCAGGTAGCAGAGTTCTGGCACAGCCACAGTGCTGCAGGGGTGTGTATTTTAATGCATCTCTGTGTTTTTTCTCCTCCAGCTGCAGTACCATGCTGGGCTGGCATCTGGCCTCTTGAATCAGCAGTCCCTGAAGCGCTCGGCCAACCAGATGGGCGTGTCTGCAAAGCGCAGGCCCAAGGCACAGCCAACAACCCTCGTCCTGCCTCCTCAGTGAGTAATGCAAAGGCTGGGAGCATTTCCAGAGTGGGGAGGGGAGGGGGGCAGATGATTTCTTTCAAGGTTTTTATTGTAAATCTTGTCTTACCTCCTCAGTAAGCAGTGGAATATATCGAAGGATTTCCTGGGTCAGGGGGCAGATTATTTGTTTTAAACCTTTTGTTTTAATTCTTGTTTTACTTCCTTGGTGAGCAGTGGGATACTTGAAGGAATTTCCAGTGAAGGCTACAGATTATTTCTTTTAAACTTCATATTGTAATATTTTTTTTCAATCATCATAATATCACCCTTGTGCTTGTATCCTTGTTTCATACAGTACAGATTATGGGGGGGGGTGGATGGGTTTCCTATGGAACCAGCACCTCTCTCNTTGGAGGCTACAGATTATTTATTTACACTTCATATTGTATTTTTTTTTCAATCATAATATCACCCTTGTGCTTGTATCCTTGTTTCATACAGTACAGATTATGGGGGGGGGTGGATGGGTTTCCTATGGAACCAGCACCTCTCTCAATACAAAAGTTGCCAGGATTCTTCTTTGTAGCAGGTCATGAAAAGTTTTTTCAACACGAGGTTGTCATTGAGGAATGATGTTCCCCTGATTAGTATGACTTGGAGCTTTGAGTAGGACTTTTCTGAAGGTCCTGAAAGCCTGAAGCCAGAAAGTCTTTGGTGTGAGTACTTTCTTGTCAAAGCCTGTTCTGAGTCCATCTGTTCACCATATGTTAATTTTTCGTTGGATCTGAACCTCTTTTACAGGTGACAAGCAATTCTGAGGACACTTAGGAGCTGTTTGAGGACAGAGAGTATCAACACTTTGGGCAGCCTCTGTACTGATGCCAGAGACACAGAGGTGTCCACAGCCAAGCTTATAAATTAATAAACTGCATGAAATATTTAGTTACATGTAAGAAAATGATTATTGTGTAGAAAATGAAGGGCCAAGCAGTTGTTCACTGTACTGAGCACCCTTTTCTTCACAAAACAGGAGTCACTGATGTATAAACACTGTGCTACCAAAAACCTCATAGCTGCAATAATAAAAGTCCCTGTTGTCAGCAGAGCTCACAGGCCCATGTTTAGAGGGTTTTTTTAAGGGAAATGTGGAAAAAAAATCAAAGTCAATAAAGCTTTCCCCTTGTGTATTAACTTTAAAGTGCTGGTAATTCAGGAATCCATAAAATATTCTATTGTTTTGCAGACAAAGGAGAAGAGTGGGAAGGACAGTTTTAGCAGAAGTCTGAAAAACAGATGTTGTTTCTCTCATATGTGTGAAAGAACAGTGGGTATATTGTGAGAAAACTGGCTGGTTACTTTTCTTCCTCTCTTGGGGTATCCAGAGCCTCAAATGGACTTTTCCAAGAAAAGTCCTGTGATACCAGTTGCCACAGTTTTTTCAGAAATTCTTGAAATAATTTGGTGGTTTGTTTGTTTTGTGGGTTTTTTTTTTTAATCATGTCTTCTCTAGATACTAGAAATATATAGACAGCAAGAGCTGGATTCTATTTTTGTATAGAAAAATCTGTTTCTTAAACAGTTGCAACTCTATAAATCTGAAGGTGAGATATAATATACATATTTAAAAGTATTGTATGTCTTTAAATCTGCAGGTGATTTTTCCTTCAGTGGTGCATAGAATGAAATTTTAGTGTAGTAGCTAAACTTTAACCAGTAATTTGAATTATGCTTCAGTATCTTATTACCACTTCCAGCATCATTCACAGGGAAAATGTGTTTCTGCTGAGTTGGCCCTTTATCTGTCACTGGTTTCCTCCTCTCTGGCTTCTCTTTGACCTTTCCATATTGCTCTTACTTGCTGTCTTGGTGTGTCTTAAGAGAATAATAGTTATATTAAGTCAAATCAAATACCTGTTGAGCTCAATATCTTGTTTCCAACACAAGGCAGAAACAGATTATGAAAAGACTTATGAAAATAGGCTTATGGAAAGTATTAAAAAAAACACAGAAGTGTGACAAATGGGTTTTAATATCTTGATTTTGCTGTAGTTTCATGCAAATAATGATGAATCATGCTGTGGTGTTTTTTTTTTTCCCTTCATTCTTTATAAAATGCAAAAGAAGGAAACATCCAGGTGCAAAACTACAGATCTCCTTGAAAGGGCATCCTGCATACTGATATTCCCATGGCAATTCAAGGACAATTTTATTTTTTTTTTTTAGCTTTATTAATTCATCAGGAAAGGGATAACTCCTGTTCTGTTTTTGCTTTGATGTGTGCTATTAAAATTAAGTTTGGTGGGCTGAGTAACAATGAGTCAAGTGCTTATTAAATGTTGTTCAGAGCATCTTTATTATCTGGAACTTTTCTTCAGCAGAAGTAGTTAAAACCAGTTGTATGCCAAAATGTCATTTCAGGAGAGCAGATTGGAGCAGTAGCAACACTGCAGTCATTCCTTTCTGCCAGCAAAGGAATGCAGGGAACACTTGCTCAGGAGATCTCCCAGGTGATGATTTGGGCAAAGAATCTTTTAAAACCTGGTTTATTCTTACGCAGATTTTGCACATGGGTAGCTTGCTAATAAACATGTCTTCATTTGAGTTAAAGGTAGCATTAGAGAGCCTGTTACTAATCTGCTTATTTATTTATATCCCTGTTCCTTGAAGAAACTGCATGAGTAACTCTGGCTATTGCACATTACCTTCCTAATGGCCATGGTGCAAGCTGAGCAATTATCCCTGATCTTCACTGCTGTGGGGCAGCTGGAGTTGTATTCCACAAACTAAACATATCCAAATGGTTTTTCTTCTAATAAGGGCTGTGATACAGCACAGAAATCATTTGAGTTAATTCACTGTTCACTTGAGCCCTCACACTCTCCCTGCTTTGCTTTTCTTCTTTCCTCTCCAAAATGCCTTTTAAAAAACAAAACCAACACAGTAACAAGACAAACCCCAAACCTTCTCAGCCCCTTTTGGAGGCTCTGCCATCTCTTCCTGCAGTTGCACTCACAGAAGGAACTGGAGAAAGGGTTTTACTAATGGCAAAGCTGATTTTTGGTGGGCCCTCCCCAGCCTCAGGGTGTCTTTTGATGTGTTCCAGTCTGGAGACAAGAAGCTGTGATTTTTCACCAGTTGATACCTGAAAGAGCAGCACCAATTTTGAATCAAAAGGGTGGTTTTGAAACTGGAAGGCCTCGGTCCTGTACAGCCACTACCAGGAGAATTTACATTTTCCTCCCAATTTACATTGTCTGAGGGCTCCTCAGGGTGCGGAGCAGTTTTGAAGAGGGGCCTTTAGGTGCTGGGTTTGGCTTTTCAGTATTGGTTTTCACTGGCTCTGAAAGTGCAGAAAGCAAGGCTGGATTGATGTGTGTCTCATTTCTGGCCAAATGATCAGTGTGAGAAAATGACTGAACTGCTGTCTGTGCCTGCTCTGTCCCTCCTTCTGCCTCCTATTACCACCACATCTCCCTGGAGGTGTTAATGGATGCGCTCCCTCACATGCTTCTCATCTGGCTGCTGCTTCCTTCCTTCTGCTGAGGAATCTCAGAGCAGTGTTTGCTGAAGTGCTGAAAGCTGTCAGCTCCCTCCCAGTGACTAAGGAAGCATTTGTGTGCAGCCCTTGTGAAAACCAGGGTGGCTGCTTCTGCTTAGAAATCAATAAATAAAGACAAGAAATGACAGGTTTTTCTTTCCTCTTGAAATGTAGTAATTGATGCAGTTAATTAATCTTGTGTTGTTTTGCTTGGCACCACATCTCAGAAGCAAATTCCACCCTGAGGGATGAGAATAGTCCCATGAGTTGCCTGCAGAGATGGTCCCTGCTGGTGGAATGTCACTGTCCAGCTGGACAATGACAGGAGGGAGTCACTGAGCTGAGCAGGAAAGAAAAAGGAAGCACAGCATGTGCACTGTATTCCTGTCATGGAGTTCATTGTCCCACACAACAGGGTCAGGTAGTTTTAATGGGAATTTTTAGGGGTCTCAGTTGGAAACCCTGTGACTTTGATAGCTCTGTTGCATGGGGCTTTCTTGGTGCTCCCAGATTAATCATCAGTCTTCTCTGTCTGGGAGAAAATTGCCAGAAAAGAACTTGATCACCACGAAAGGTACTGACACTCTTGCCCTTTATGGTGCCTTTTAGGGTCATTTGTTGTCACTTGGTGGTTTTGGAGAAATAAACACACGATGAACAATAAACAAGTGGAAGTCTGGTTCTTGTTTGACAGCTTCAGGCTCAATGAATAGAGAGCTTTGAGTAAAAGAGAGTCCAATTTTTTTGTTTTAAGGCTCTTCAACTTGTCTTGCAAATCTCTTGTGGTCTGATGGATGCCACTACCTGGCAGTGAACAAACCACAGTAATAGATTGAGTAAAACTCTCTGTGAATTTGTACTCTATCGCTGGGAGCAGACCAGCAAAATTACTTTTCCTTTATTAAAAAAAAAAA
>VYZS01071987.1:0-12124 GCA_013400695.1 Neodrepanis coruscans
ATATATATATAATATATATAAAAGGGGGACATAGATCATACAAGGAAAACAGCATCTAAAAAAAACCTGAAAAACTTGTGGGGAACAGATGAAAATACACTGTCCCTTGTATAGAACTAACTAATAAGTCTATCACTGAGAGGTGGCAGCTGCCCCCCCGTCATGGTTTTACCACTTAAAATAGCGATTCTGACAAGAGATGTCCGAGAGAAGTCACACACACACCCAAAAAGAAAGAAAAACACACAAATATCACAGTTTATTTCACACACACAGACAGCAAAGANTACCACCACAAGCTCTGGAGCCCAAAAGAGAAAGATGGCACCCACTCTCCCCTTTTTATAGGGGGCCCTGATCTGTGCATGCGCAGACGGCCCCCAGGGACCAGCCCCTCCTGCGATTGGATGGTCGGCACCCCGGGGCCCGCCCCAGCAAGGCCTCATGTGCCCACGGAAGCACTGGGACAAGCCGGAAGCGATGGAAACGCCAGAAGTGCCGGGGCATGCCGGCAAAATGGCGGCAACCAGCTGGGATCGCCGTGCATGCAGCGAGAGCCGCCGCCGCTCCCCCGCTGCCAGGGGGAGGGGGCCTCCGCTGGCCGCTAGCCCGTCCGCATGGCGCTGTGCCCGTGGTGAGAGCCGCCGATGACGACCAGCTGGGTCCCCCACAGCGGCAGGCTGGGCCGGAGCTGGCAGCACCTGGCACTGCCAGCGACTCCCAGTGCCGTGGCCAGTGCCGAGCCCCAAGAACAGCCACGCTGCCCCGCGCGGCACAGCGGGGGGAGGGGGCCACCGACCCTGCGTGGTCGCCGGCGTCGCCCGCAGCCCCCTGCTGCCGGCTCCGGGCGTGCTCTTGGCCTGCACAGGTGGGGGTCCCTCCCTGCCCGGCCGTCAGACCCCGCACGGTAAGAAAAAAGACCAGTTTTACGTTCATTTTCACCCCATGACAACCCCTGAAATGGTGTCAGCAGTCCCAGACCCTCTCACGAGCCAAAGAAAGGGGGAAAAGAAGAACCAATACCAAAAAACTTTCTGGATGGGGTAAAGGGGAGAAGAAACTTCTGACTGTGGGGCTGTTCTCTGATGGGTTCAGGCTTGATCCAGGTGAAACGGTGCTGAGCTGCCGCAGAGACACCAGAGAGCCAGATTCCACGATACTTCTTCCTTTGCACCGTGGTGGGAACCTGGGCTGCACTTCCCTAAGGCTGGAAACACATTCTCAGCTGCACATACGCCCTTTTAGTTCTGGGCGCCACAGACCCTCCAGGGCTATGGGCAGGAGGCAGTGGCAGACAGCGGGGCAGCGCAGAGCAGCACGGCCACAGCCACGTGCGGCATGGGACCCCAGAGTGGGAGCAGGGCAGGGCACCCCCCAGCGAGGGCACAGGACCCTGGGACAAAGTAGGGACTGTCGCAGCCGAATGCCCTCAGTGCTTGCCCCACCCCAGCCTCACCACAGAGAATGGAAAATCTGATAACCAAACCAAACCATAACAAAAAGTTGCACTGATTTTCTCATGTCTGGTTTCAATCTCAAGTTTAATCATTCTTGCTTATGACATGGATGTCCTCTTGGATAACAAAACCATCAGGCGATCTTCAAAAGCTCAATCACAGCAGCAAGAAAGGAAGGCTGTTCTAACAAAAGATGTAGGTACCTTTTGATAACAAGACTCACATACAAAGAGAAAAAGGTAGATTCTCTGTAAGCTTTCAAAAGAGAAAATTCCTAAGAACTTTGGTGGCAATAAATAAAAAAGGAAGAGCAACAAATCTCTCTCTGTTAAATTATAGTCAGTAAACAAGCCTCTCATTGTTCTTCTAAGTTTGAGATGAAGAGGATGAACCTTTTAAAAGACACAAAAGAAAAAAGGAATCAAAGAGTTAAAGAATTTTCACCAAGCTGTGTCAGGAAGAGTATTTTTTTATTTGTTCCCTAGGATTTCCACACTTTTGAAACATTTTGAGGGAAAAGGTGGGAATGGAAGGTCCATAAGCTCTAAAAGAAGCCAATAAGGACAGTTCAGAAATCAAGGATAAAAACAAGACATTTCTGTTTCTGACTGAAACACACTAATGGGAACACAACGCATATTGCACTCATTTTTTCTGTTCATGCTGGTTATTCATGCCTTTTCAAGCATAACATAATCACAAACTCATCTAGTTACAGCAAGACCTTGGCTAGTCAGAGAATTAAGTGTAATAATGCAATTAACAATTGTTAAAATAGTGTCTTGAAAGACAAGAACAACTCAAGCTCCCCTGTTCCTTTTCTGGGTAGCAAATTTTTGTTTCACAAAGCTTTTCCAATGTACAACCCTGACTAGCTTTCATACTCTGTGGAAAATCAATTATTGCAGAAATTAATAATATCTGTTTATTATGAATATATTAGTTGTTTTAAGAAGTAGATCCATTTGAAAGGTAGATTAGACAAGCACAACAGATTCATGCCAGCACTCTGAATCTTAAGAATATGGACAATTTAAATCTGACTACAATGGCTTAGACAGAAAAGTGCAAGTGAATGCAAGATCAACATAATTTGCATTTGCAAATGGTACTTAAAATATTAAAACCTAAGAGAAAACTATTTCTCTTTAAGTAAATATCCTCAGTCAATGCTTCCTGTGGGGGTAGTGGGGAGAAGATGAAGTACAGGCTAAAAAAAGAGAACATATAGTATTGGAGAGGGGAGAAAAGGATAGGAACATGGTGTAAAAGTCAGTTGTTTTGAGCACTTAAGGACTGTGGATATGGGAGTAGGCAGAGGATGGTATTAAATACAGCTTCTGTAAGGAACCTAGAAGGAAATGAAGAAGAAATTAAAGAGTCTGAGGGAGTGGACAAAGAAATTAAGGAAAGAAAAAGAGGCAGGAACAGATGAGTAAGAAAAACTAGGATATAATTTGGAATACACAAAGAACACAAAGAACAAAACAACAGGACTGAAGAGTGGATTAAGAAGAAACAAAACACAGAAAAAGGAAGTTGAGAAAATACAGACAATTATTAAAACATATACTCAAAATGGAGAAAGAATTGAAAGAAGGAGGAAGAAAGCAATGATGTGCAAAATACAAAGGAGAAAAAGAGCATAAAAAAGAAAGCTTGGCAGCAAGAGTCAACCTTGTCACTCAAAAGGAAGAGATGTGATCACATAGAGAATCAAATCAGGCTATTTGATAGAGGATATTCCCAAACAGAATGTGATTTCCCTAAAGAAAATGCCTTTATAACAAAAAGAATTAACAAATCAATCGAAGGATTGTTTAATCTTCTTACCATTAGTTCAAATTCATGTTCTCTGCAAAGAATCTCTGAACGACAATAACTGAGCAAAGCAAAATCTCATTTATATTACAGTTGCCAATCAAAGCTACAAAGCTACCCTACGAACTGGGGTCTTTGGAAGATACCTACAATATAGAGGTCCACAACAGAAAAACCAAATTAGATCATAATGAAATAAAGGAGGGTTTATTATTTTATTTGAACATAAATTAGTCAAACTTTCTCTGTAATAAATATTTTAAAATAAATGCATGTGTAATAAAGTGTGATGTTATTGAAAAAGGTGTATCTTCATGTATTCATTATGAACACTGCTTGGTTTAATCCCAATTAGATAGTGGACATTTTTTTAAATCTTGGAAATGCTTTAAGACCAGACAAACAGATATAAATCATCCCATGTGTTTCTAATTTTTTCTACATAGCCCTCCCAAATACATACATAATATTCAAACATTATCTTCTCTTATCTAGAACGACTGGTT
Source organism: Neodrepanis coruscans (assembly GCA_013400695.1). NCBI lineage: Eukaryota > Metazoa > Chordata > Aves > Passeriformes > Philepittidae > Neodrepanis > Neodrepanis coruscans. Next base: position 3,785 of record VYZS01071987.1, read on the forward strand.
ATTGCTAGTTTATGTTGTATCAGGAATATCCTTAAGGATATCTTCCTGTGACTCCTCCAGACCCCCAAACACACAATCCTTTCCCTTTCCCTTCAGTGCCCAAGGCATGGAACAGAAATGAAGCAAACACTGAACTGACTGAAAACACTGGACAAATTACTTTCCTACATGCATGCCCCCCCACATTTTATATGCATGCTGATTTTTCAAGAGCCTAATTATGAGCATTATGAGCATTGGTAATTCCTACTGAAATCAATGTTCTTGAGAGATGCTCTGTACATTCCAGTAAAAAGCCCCCCCAAATGTCAGGGGTTTTACCCACATGGGGCGGACAGCCTACACAAGCAGCAGGGTTTACATTTTGTGAGCATAAATTATTGGTTAGGGAAAAAAGCTGATATTCACTTTAGAAATACATTGCGGGCAAACTGCATTGGAAGCAATTTAGTGTTCCTGCTAGTTAAACTGCCAGATTACTTTTAAGTGTTATGTTGGTAAGCACACTTTGCCTAGCAACAAGTGCCAGATGTCATTCCACTTCCTGCGCACACAATAGAGGTCCATAAATTGCTTCAGGATTTAAGCATTCAGGAATTATAGCTGCTGCTCAGAATATATTTAATTACAGAATATCTTGCACAAAGTTACTGTGTATAATCTCTTTTCACAGACGAACATGACTAAAGATAAATACGTGAGGAGCTGTTGGTTTGGTTTTTTCTCCAAATCCTTGTGGTTTTCTAAACAAAAAGTTACGTTACTTAGGATTTTTAACAAGGGCATGTAGCAATAGGGAAAGGGGAAATGGCTTTAAACTAAAAGAGAGTAGGTTTAGATCAGATACTAGGAAAATATTCTTTACTGTGAGAGTGGTCAAGCACTGAAACATGTTTCCCAGAGAAGCTGTGTATGTTCTATGCCTGGAACTGTTCAAGGTCAAATTGGGGCTTTGAGTGACCTAGTCTAGGGGAAGGTGTCCCTGCCTATGGCAGGGTGATTGGAACTAGGTAGTCTTTAAATTGGCTTTCAACCCAGGCCATTCTACCATTCTGTAATATTAGCAAAAATAATTTTATAACCACATATTTAGAATGAAAAAACAATATATTAACATATCTAGATTCCAAGGAGACTGTAACAAACAGAAAATTATTTAAAAAGTTAAAATGTAAAGTTGAAAATTAGTAATACATAAATATTGCCGGCAGCTAAACAAGTGCAAATGCTTTTTGGCAGACTGAAAGTTAGAATAGCAATCTAGGTGAAAAATAGTGTCTGCTAGCAGACACAAAATAACCAGACTTGAGTGTGAAAAGCACCAGCTAAAAGAATATTCCTTAATAAAGATAGGGTCTATTAATCATAAAAACAGAGCGTGAAAATATTTTAGGATATGTATTTTGCATGAAAGTATACACTTTGAAAGAACAGAGACCTGGAAAATGTCTGTAATCAATTGAAACAATAGTTAGAAAATATCACCTAGGTGGACCATGTGGTCTGGATATTACTTACGATATTACTTACTTATTAGGGAAGTAGGTATTTAGTTGTTCAGTGATAGAAATGCAAGATCACAGTGGAAAGGATATCATGATATTTGTGTGAAGGGAAAAGGAAGTTGGAACACATGGTGGAGAGCAAGGTTGCGATAAGACTTAGGAAAGAAAAAAGTTCAAAACGAAAGAGTGCTGCATGACTATGCTCCTCCCTGTTACAAAGTTACCAAAAATTACTATAATTTTGCCTTTTTATCAGAAATAACATGTGAAAGCAAAGGTAGCGAAACGTATTTCCTAAAATAATTTAAATTCATCTTACTATCCCAGACAATGCTGTGGCATTTCTTTTGCATTTAAGAGATGATACCTCCAATGGGACCCATAGGAGAGCAAGATCACAATTTTGAAGAGTATTATCATGTCTATTAGGATGGAAAATCCTGTAACCAGACAAATAATGTTATTATTCAAAAATTCCAAAGCAAGAAATAAACTACATGCCCCATCCCCCATCCCATACCAATATTTAACCTGGGTGTTTATTAGTCATCAGGCAATATCTGTTTCATAATATTCTTTATAATAATTTTTTATAACAACAATAAAAATAGCAGTTTGCAATAGCTTACAAAAGTTAGTAATGTAAATAAAGACGAGCCACAGCAGTGAGAACACACAATTTCTGACTTGGCACTTTAATATGTGCTGCCTAATTTCTTCATGGATATCTAAAAGAAATAGCAGTATATAGAAATTTTAAGACAGAGGTAAATTTTATACATTGTTTTTCTGGCATTAAACAATGCCAAAAGGTTGCCTAGTTTTTCCAGTGCTTTTTCAGACAAATCATTTCCTCGTACAGATATATACACCTACACACAAATATAAAAATATAGGTACCTATAAAAGTAAATATACTTTAATTCACACAAAAAATGTATAGAGCATTTGGGGAGGGTGTTGCAGGAGGCATAGAAAATAACTAAAATTGGAGATAAAGAAGTATTTATTGTTGTACATGCTGCCATAAAGTGTCAAAATAAATTTTTTTAAAGGTGATTAAATATATGTTAGGAAAATAAGCCTTAACTTCACATCAATGATCAGCAAAGGAGAAAAATGGTGTATGTCTATTTTAAATTGTTTTGTAATAGGAGGTGGGCATGTTTTCCGTACAAGCACTAAGAGATTTCAAGGAAAGCAGTTAGAATAAACTGAGTTTTGTTCTTTTTCTTTGCATGCTCTCTTTTTCAATCTTTCACTTTTGTAATGATTTTTCTTAAATATCTTTTGTTCTGAAGGAAATCGACAGATTAAATGCGAATGGCAACAGGCTTTTGCTATGCATACTTTTTTATTTATTAATTGGATATAGTAAATGTCCTCTTTTCCTTTTTCACACATATTGCTCTTTTGAAAGAGAAATAAAATTCTGTTAACTTGCATTTTGTAGAGATTTGGTGCCTCTACACCTCTAAAAGAGAGCTCATCAAAAACTCCAGAATTTCTGATCCTGTAGTTAGCACAGTTAGCAGGACTCTGTACATCAATGTACAGAATGTACATCTGTACATTTTGAATTCAATTACTGGAATTCGAAATGATCCCTGTGTTTCAGGGATAAACGTGAAGCATAGGCCTAAAAGGAGAAATAATTTCCGGCAAGTCATTTGGTCCTGTTTTGGCTAAGGACCTCACAACAACATCATTTAGTACAAGAGGGGAAAAGAAAGCTAAAGGAAAAGGCCAAATGGAAAGTGATTTGAGTTCCCAGGAATACAATACTGCTGTATAGAACAGAATTTGAGGGTTTTTTTTTCCCGCAGAAGTTCTCCCCAGTCTTCCTTTCCTAGTGTAAGGAGTTAAAGAATTGCCTGTCTCAAACACTGTCAAAGCCTCAGAAAGAATTTGTCATAAGATAAGCCACCACAGTAAGAACTTGAGATAAGCACCAAAGGAAGGAATTTGCAACAGGAAGTTGCTGATTTCAGGCCTGGCAGAGGTGAAATCTCGTTAGTCCATCCTGGTTAATGCATACAGACAAAAATTCCTACTGTGTCAAACTGTGGAAAAGGAAGAAACTGTTCATACACATATCAATGGTAAAACAAAAATCATCCTAAGCTATAGGACAAATGGCATCTGTGATCACCAATGACCACTGAAACACCTCCATACTTATTTCTGGGGCCTTCCACCAGAGGACTGTGCATGATCCACAGTGCTGTATCAGACAGCATAAAACTCCTGGCCACCTGGGGGAGGACTATGAGGGGTATGAGGTGCTCAGGTACGAGCACTCCCATCTGAACTTGAACATAAATTAACCCCATTGAACTCTTCATTTCATGGCTTCCCCNTGTACCTAGCTGCCTGGGAGAAAAGGCTGATCTCCACCTTGCTTCAACCTCCTTTCAGATACCTGTAGAGTGAAAAGGTCTCTCTTAAGCCTCCTTTCCTCCAAGCAAAGCCTCCCACACCCCCCCAGCTCCCTCAGCCTCTTCTCACCAGACTTGTGCTAAGATCCTTCTCCAACACTGCTGCCCTTCTCTAGACATAATGCAGCACCTCAGTGTCTTCCTTTTCATGAGGGACCCAGAACTGGACACAGTACTTGAAGTGCAGGCTTACCAGTGCCGAGTAGAGAGAGATGATCACTGCCCTGGTCCTGCTGGCCACACTATTTCTGATACAAGACAAGATGCCATTGGTCTTCTTGACTGCCTGGGCACATTTTTGGCTATTGTTCAACAGCTGTCAATCAGCTTCCCCAGGTCCTTTTCTGCTGGTAGCTTTTCAGCCACTCTGCCCCAANAAGAACTTGAGATAAGCACCAAAGGAAGGAATTTGCAACAGGAAGTTGCTGATTTCAGGCCTGGCAGAGGTGAAATCTGGTTAGTCCATCCTGGTTAATGCATACAGACAAAAATTCCTACTGTGTCAAACTGTGGAAAAGGAAGAAACTGTTCATACACATATCAATGGTAAAACAAAAATCATCCTAAGCTATAGGACAAATGGCATCTGTGATCACCAATGACCACTGAAACACCTCCATACTTATTTCTGGGGCCTTCCACCAGAGGACTGTGCATGATCCACAGTGCTGTATCAGACAGCATAAAACTCCTGGCCACCTGGGGGAGGACTATGAGGGGTATGAGGTGCTCAGGTACGAGCACTCCCATCTGAACTTGAACATAAATTAACCCCATTGAACTCTTCATTTCATGGCCTTTCCCACTTTCAACAGATCAAGACTGTGACCATCACTTTGACCAATGGACATCTAAATTGCAACAGTCAAGTCTCATTGCTGCATCTATGGATGGTAATATATTTCCTCTCCACTGTCCACTCTTGTCCTTTCTTTCTTTTTTTTTCTTTTCCTTATATATTTTCTTAAGTGATATCTTTATACTTTTGAATTGCTACATTTCCATAGATAACAGACAAAGCAAATTGTTCAAGAATAAACCTGCTACATATACATAAACATCAGCCATTCAGTGTCATTTCACTCTAATCTGCCCCATGGAATCTATTAACAAGAACCTCAGTTATTAACTGTTATTAACAACCTGCACCTCCCCTGGCATAGTTTGAGACCATTTTCTCTTGACCTGTACCTAGCTGCCTGGGAGAAAAGGCTGATCTCCACCTTGCTTCAGNTGTAACTGGTGAATGAATGTAACTCCATTCACTATCAATCCCTGGATCTGGATATCCAGACAGTTTTTTTTTGCAGTGACCAGTGCACCCATCCAAGCCAGGAGCAGACAATTTCTATAGGAGAATTCTATGAGAAACAGTGTCAAAGGCTTTACTAAAGTCCAGGCACACAACATCCACAGCCTTTCGCTCATCCACTCAGAGGGTCACCTTACTATAGAAGTAAATTATGTTGGCCAAACAGGACCTGCCTTTCACAAAGCCATGGAGCTCAGCCTGATCACCTGGTTATCCTGCACATGCTCAAGATGGTCTGTTCCATAACATTCCCCAGTCCTCACATCAGGCCTAGAGTTCCCTGGGCCCTCTTTCCAGCCCTTCTTGTAGATGGACATCACCTTGCTGACTTCCAGTCACCTGAGACCTTCCAAGTTAGCCAAGACTACTTGCTAAAGGATAGAAAGTGGCTTGGCAAGCAACTCTTACGTTCTTTGCCTCCGTGGAAGTGATTTTCCTCTATATGAATATATATTAAAATTACCTTCAGACTTTCCAATAATAATATATAATAGATTGGGATACTTTAGATTGGATTACATGTGGAAATGTATGTGGAAGTAATATATAGCTCTTTTTTTTTCCTTTTTTTTTTTAAGAAAAGCAATACTATTATAACTTTTCAGAATATAAATTGCGGAATGCTGAAAGCACAAATCTAGATACTCAGTTTGTTTCAAATTGGGTTCAAGGTGAGACTGAGATGTAATAACCAAATATTTCCAAGAAGAGCCACACACTACATTTTTGGCAGCTAATTGAGACTCAGTTCTTAGTCAAGCTATAATACCTTTTTCTTCATGCTTTAAGCTGTTTCAGTATGCATTTTCCCCTCCCATACTGCACAGCCAGAATCTCTCCCTTTCACTGTTTCTGGCAAAAATAGATCAATGAGAAAATTCTTCTAAACATATGAACCCACTTTGAAGAAGAGAACACCAGGACTTGAGTAAAGCTGAAATATTAGATGTCTGCATGATCTTGATCTGACCTGAACAAAGGAGACCTTCCACATGCCATTAAACTCCAAAGCCAATACTTCCAATACTGTGGCTTTCATTTGCAGTGAAAAGCCTCAAAATAAAAAATAGTCTTGCTGAAATCAGATTTCATCTTCAAGAACCTGTGTCACTCATGTCCCAGCACATTCTGTCCTGGTACTCTAGCTCAGCCTCTCTGAAGCTGGTAGAAAGGGAAAAGCACCAAGGAATAAAAATCATGCTATTTTCAGTAGCACTTTCCACCCTAATTTCACCAGTGAAGGACAGAAACATCTCACACAATACCAGCTTCTTATTTCTTACCTATCTTATTATCTGAAGCTGTCATGAGAGTCAATTAATGCATAGTGTCTTTACAGGCTCATGTAAGAAAGAGAGGACAGGACATTCTGCAGAGCCTCTTCCTCTGTAGAAGCCAAGATTTTTTTTTTTTTCCAAATGAAAACATGAGGAATCACTGTGATCTTACATCAGTAAGAAAAGCTAGAGGGCCTGTACATACTGATTTGACCTATGATCTGCATTTGTGACTTTCTGCAAAAAAATTGAGTTTCAATCATGGATTCTTTTACAAGAAGCTTTAGCTATATGTAGTTTCCTGGCCTTGCAAACTCTTCCTGCCACACATAGATGAACCTAAGGCTTGCTGTGACCTTTCAGTGGTTTTTCTCATCTTTTTAGAATAAATTTGCAATTTTAGAGAATGCTTAATTTTCCAAGTGTTGAATAAGTGAAATAATTCCATTGTAACATGCCATGGAAACTAGGTAAATACAAAATTATATATGTGTTTTGGAGACAATTGCTCCTGTAAAGTGAATTTCAATTTATGCATTGTTATTTATTTGACTTTGTTAAACCTCCAGTTGTTTAAGTTTGTTGTTACTGTTTTCATCATCTTTTGGACTTTTTTTTCTCTACTAAACTTTTCATGTAAAGATTTATTACAGTATTATTTTTAGATAACTTATATTATTTATTTATTTATTAGAACCATTTGAATGTTCCTGTTGGTATTCTGCTATCCTTTGTAACTGGCTTTGTGGAAAGCAACCAAGCAACACTGATAACATATTCACTGCTAGGCCTTACTCACACTCCCATTAACTCCATTTGGACTAGGTTTCACACAAAAATTATCACTATTTCCTATACGGGAGGCAGAAAGCAAAGCTTTTCACAGTTCTTAAAAGTTCTAAGTTTAAGTAAAAGTACTTAGACTCAACAAAGATAGTCATACCAAATGTAAGTCATGATGTAAACAGACGTTCACTGATTGAACCCAATGAACACTGTCAGTGAGCCCAGAGAAACTACCTGCCGGAAATAGCAAAATGGATGTGTGTATAATAAGAAGCTCATTTAGATGGACATTTTCCAGCAGTTTGCTACACGGGTGCATATTTCTGAGTGTATAAACAGTCCACTTGAGCCAACACAACTGAATTTCGTTACTGCATTTTTTTTATTACTAGTATACTTGCTGCTAAAGCAGGACTTTGAGAAGAGTGGCTTCAAACTCTATTGCCAAACTACAAGACATTAGATGACTAATACAGCCCATAGCATTCAGCTTATTCATCAAGCCACCCATTTATTATAGGGTGTTATATAGGTCTTATATGATTGTTCAAAAAATGAAAATGAGAAATTGCCTAAGGAAAAATAAATATCCTATTCACCAGCATCTGGCATTCAATGCATTTAGAAATTTTGTTTCTGTAGTTACCAGAATTACCTGTAAATTTTCATAACTTGTAGCACAAGTGAAAAACAGAAAAAAAAAGTCTCTCTCACACTTCCCTGCCTAAATAGCTAACACTGGAATTTTCTAAAACTGAGTATGTCAGCATTAATAAATGTAGGAGGGGAGAAGTGTAAGAAACCACATATAATTTCGTAACTTTCGTAACTCTCTTCTTGTCACCTTTGTGCAGAGGGATACAAGTATGCAATTAGTTAGTGCTCTGAGAAGGAAGGTCATATCATTCCCCTGTCTTTATAGAAGCAGAACTCTTGACTGAACATCACAGAGCAAGTTATTGGCAATGCACAGACCCAAAAGCTGGTCAAGCCCCAGTTGTATGTTCTCTAAGCATTATCTA
>VYZS01071989.1:4742-26960 GCA_013400695.1 Neodrepanis coruscans
GTGAAAAAATTATATTTACAAAAAAAAACTTTTTTTTTTTTTTTTTTTTGTTACAACTAAGAAGAAAAGCCAGGCATATTGATAGGTTTTCTGTAAAAATATATTACAGTTCAGTCATATTAAAGTGAAGTTTGGAGGGCTAAAAAACTGGACATGGAAGAGTTAGGATCAGTGCTCTGGCACAAGTATGAGTGTATTAAATGACAAGATCTTCTGTACAGTAATTGATAAACATACACCCATTTGTTTTCAGTAATTTCAAATACCATCTATACAGTCTTTAATATAAAGCATTTTTTTGTCAGAATTAGCTCTGTATTCTTCAGGCTGGACTTTAGAGCTTCGATAGAAGAATTACTATTTGGACATATCTGATAAAAAATTGAAGCTACAGTACTTGAAAATCCAATATATTTTAAATAACACATTCCCCACTTTTGATTTTATTTTCTTCTTCACTTCATTTTGAACTTGACTATACAGATTGTCTCAGCAGAAAGTGTGAGTACAATGAAATCTTCTTTCCCCTGTAATCTGCATGTGTATCTCCAATTAAAGTTAAAGAAAGTTCTCTGGGTAGATCAAGATAAAGGCAAATTTTATGTGTAACAGTGTGTTGTGATTGAAACTCTTTGATATAGTAGAAAGCCTTGAGATTCATTATGCTTCTAAATGGCCTGAATTAATATACCTATAGTATTTAAAACCTAAAGTTTATACTCACAACTTACTTGAAAATGAGCTGTCACCTTTGTGCAGCATTTTGCACTTTATTAAAATGGAGAGAAGTTGCAAGGGGAGAGCTGTCTCTGTTTTCAATCTCGTGTTCCTCCCTATTGTAATGAGAATATATAGAGGCAAACTTTCTCTTTACCTTCCCATCTATGGTGAAGCCAATTCTCTCTGAGTGTTTGCTAAAATTACTGCATCAACTTACTCAGTTTCCTCCATGGTACAGAAATATTTACATTCTGTAAAGACCAGTCTAGGATCTACAAAAAGGGCTGTCTGACAGTCCTGAGCATTGAGCTGGGAGTCTCTTAAACTGAGAGCACAGCCTGCTCCAGGAGGTGTTTTCTGAGCACTTGCCAAGGATCACTCACTGAAGTAAATTCACAAACCATTGACTTGACTTGCAAATCCAGCTCAGATAAATGTAGGCGTTGCTTATCCTGACTACACAGCAGGAGTTTTACCAACATCTAGAAAGGCAGACCTCGGTAACATGTATATTTAGAACATACACAATAGGCAAAATTATCATAAACTCATTTGTTTTCATGCATATTTGACTGAATATATCACTTGAGGATATGTGACATACTGGAGATTTAAAAAAAAATACCATTTATTCAGCTTTTTGCTTTTCCATGTTAGAAAGAATTATTTAGCTTATGAAGATTAATTTTCCTAGTGCTCTTGAAATTTTACACAGAGCAAGAAAGAAGTTTTTGTGAGCTCACAATTGCTAAATGGCAGCATTTGCTATTCATGGCTTTAGAAAAGAAAGGTTTTATTTTAAAATCTGTTTCACACAATACAAAAAAAAAGTATACGCCAGTAGCTCTACATGTTATCTATATGCATACAAACCCAATCAATACTTTGTCTTACAGAGGGATTAAATGGTAAACAGTTTCTGAAATCTTTTAGTTAATGTCTGTACTTACAAAATCCAAAGATAATAAAATTATTTATTCCAAGGATGTACAAGAAATGCCCAGGGAATTGTGAAACAGCCAGTTACCACAGCCAGCAAGAACCAAGAATGTTATGGGACATTTCATACAGGCATATAAATGCTCAGGCTTAGGCACATCTGCAACGATGTCTTTGGATGCAGAGCTCTCATTTTTCACCACTTCAGTGACAACAAATAAAAGGAAATTGTACTTCCATTTCAGCCCTGGGGTTCCTTTAAAAACAAAAATAAAATTTGAAAGTTTTGTCAGTTTTTCTTCCAGTTGTTCCTCTGTTGCATTTAATATTCCAAAGGCAACTGGTTTGGGGTTTCTAAGGAGTATTTCAGTGCTGTCACAATAGTGATAATTCTTTGTCCAGATGTCGTGGCAGCCCCTGTGCTAAGCCAGAGATCAGACTGTTTTGGAAGGAGTGAAAGCCTGTTTTGGAAAGAAGGCTCTTCTGGAAAGATAGTCTCCATCCATGTGGTCAACAAAATAAGTTAAACTTTAAAGAGGAACTGTTTTTTACTTTTCCTTCTGCATTCTTGTTATCATTCTCAACAAAAACACCTTGATTTCTTTTTCCACTTAATGAATTAAGTTAAACTGTTATGTATTAGCTAATCACCTCCGAGAGACATCAGTAGGACAGGAATTCTGACTTTAATCCTTTTGCTCTGCCCAGAGGTCCCTTTAACCAGACAAAATAAAGGCCAGTTGGCAAAAAAATGCAAAATAAATGGACACACAATAGAATATTTTTGCAATTACAAGCTAGTTCTCTAGAAACACAGACACACAGCATAAAAGTGGAGACAGAAGTTAATGAAGAATGGGGGGGGTACATGTGTCACATTATTAGCAATGCAAAAGACCAGCTTAAGCATGTGTTTCCCTACATCAACTATAAAAAAGAAAAGGTGCCTTTTTAGCAAGTATGCACAGAGTTTGCTTAGTTATTTCTAAGAAAAAAAAAATCAGAACGCTTTACTATTTTTATTCTATATTACAGTCATTTTTACTACCTGTTTATAAAATGTAAACCCTTCCTTGCAGTTAAGATTTACAGAAGTCATCACCTTTGTCCACTCCTTACATAATCAGTCCATGGTGACAAAAATAAACTGATTTAATTTACTTATTCTTTGAAGTAATTACTGATATGTTATGGACTATTAGATTTGTGTGGCAGAACTGGTGTTCAGAACTGCAACATATGAAGTTGAACGGTTGCAAAGTGTTTGTTTGAAGACTGGTGCTCAGACTGCAGTACCAAAAGATCTTGAAACATCATGTAATTCTGGTGTATGCAATTATTTTATCTCCAGAACTATTCAAGCAATGCATGTCCACCACCAGTAATGGACAAAAAAGCCTGATAATGCATTTCCTGCATTATTGTGTTTACTTATCTGCAGTATTGTGTTTACTTATCCCCATCAGATCTTTTTTTCTTACTATGTGCTGACTAAAGGTAAGAATGGAAGGTAAAATTTGGCAAGGCAGTTTTTCTTCTACTAGTGAATAACCAGTGAATTGGATCACCTGTAAAAAGTGGTATTTGGTAAATTGCACTGTCCTGGGAGTATTTCTACTCTGAAATATGACAAACATGAAGTCTATATTTGAAGTCACTAAAATGGGGTGTTATCAAAACTGATCTGCAAACTAATTCTTTTAAGCCAGTATATTACAGTATAAATGTGTTGCATACTTGTTTCTATAAAATTTACTGCCATGAGAAAAAAAATAATCAGGATCCCCAGAGTGTGGCATTTGTCCATCTGTCACTTGTATACACAGTACAAACCTCGTGCTGAGATTCTGTTTAATGTACAGCAATCACCTGCTGGACAGATTAGGAGCCAAATAGGATGGTAAACTAGAGGAAGGAGCACAACCATGCCACTTTGCCCCTTGAGAGTCCCACTGTTCTACACACCAGCTTTGGGGGTCATTCACTGCTGACCCCCTTTGTAGAGGATGTGGGGCTATCTCGAACTGGTAGCAAGTCATAGTGACAGGGAATATGGCTGTTTTTTGGAAGATCATAGGGATCCTGGCTGAAACGTCCGCTGCTGCTGAATGCTCCCTGGACAACACTCACCGTGGGTTCTGTGATGGAAGAAAACACATAAATTAAGCATTAGAAGTGGCAAACTGAAGGAAAACAGTTTCTGCTTCAATGTAAAGATTTCTTGTCATGCTGAGTCCTGAAATTCAATTTTAGAAACCAAAGTTGGTATTTAGGTGTTCTGGCTTCACACTGAGTGACATCTGTACTCATGGCCCTGTCATGACTATATTTACTGACAGAAGTGGCCCAGGTTTTTTAATCAATATTTTACACCAGTTCTTAAAAGCACAGTGGGAATATTGATGGGTTTCATCTCTTACTGGGGAAAAGGAAAATATATCCTATGATACAGGATACAATTTATTCCAGTCCAGAAATTATTGGGATAGCTACCATCTCACAAAACCCCAAACTCTTCTGTAACTACAGTAAGATAGTAACTACATAGGGCTCATATTAGTGAAACGTGTGGGTAAAGATCCTGTTTTATGCTGATCAAGAGAAGAAAAACAGATATTTTCTATCCCTCCCATACAGTTACTCCAGCTGTTCAGGAGTAGTACTTAACACTCTAACCTACAGTTGAACTATATTGCAGTCAAATTCTAAGCTTATCTCATGCTGTTGTTTAAAAATAGCCTTTCAAACCAGGGAAATTCAGAGGTACCTCTGTGTTACAGAACAGAGCTAAAGGCATTTCAAACCCTGTCTGGGTGAATTACACCACTTATCTCAGAAGAGTGAGGTGGTTGTTACAGCTTTTGAATGGAAAACAGAATCCAAACATGTAATTTTTTTTCTTTTCAGTGTTTTTCTACATGTTTTGATTAAACTGAATCGAAGAAAAAAGAAAAAAAAAAAGAAGACCTATGCTCTTTGTGCTTAACCTTCAGCATTTAGAAGTAGACTTTGTACATACCAACTTCATACACGTTCTTGTTGGCTGTGGCAGAGCCGGCAATCTCAGCGTATGGGGAGTCCCTGCGCGCCGGCGACTTCATTTCAACGTACCCACACTCTGAGCTTTTTGGTACAAGGGCTGGTGGGTCCTTTATAGTAGCATATGGGTTCTCAGAACTACTTAATGAGCAATTACTTATGTTGTATTCCGAGTTCTTCACTAGATCTACAGAAAAAAAAAGCATGTTACTCTCTCAGTTATGCTACTGAAAAAAGGGTGTTCTTTGAGTTCTAAGAAGTCACTCATAAATGAACATTTAAATGGGAATGGTCATAACACTTTAAAATTATTGTGCAAAAAGAAATGAAAGAACCTCAACTGCTATTCTCTTTAATGTGCTTGATCTTGCTGTCAGCAAATTACTGTTGCAAAGTCTGAGCTTCTTAAATTATGATTAAAAGAGTAGCTAGCATTATATACAGATAATGTGTAGTATCATTTTTCAGTAAGCACATCAGAGTAATTTTTCCCTCTTTTTGCCTCTGGACACTGTTAAAACAAGTGACCTAAAGCTGCTGCCCAGAGCACTGTTTGGGCAAATGATAATGTGACATGTAGAACTGGCCTGTTTTGTGCAAAGTTTGACTATGCAGCCACACTGAAGGAGTAACCGGCTTCTTAAAAGCTTCTGTAATGTGAAAACAGGAGAACTGAAAAGAAAACATCAGGTGGCTTGTGATTTCAGGGTTTAACCAAAGGAGAGATTAACTGTGGTTTCAGAGATATATTTTCTTACGCTGGGATGTGACTTTGTGGTGTTTGCATTACTTTGTTATCTGTGTTGTTTTGTGATAGGCTGTTGTTTAGTTTTCAGAGGTGAGACTTTCTCAGCTTGTTCCTCACTCGGTATCAAGCATGAAACTGATCTTGGTGAAATTGTCAAAGAGGTGCTCAGAAATTTGTGACTCATTTAAATTGGACTTTCTCTAATCATAGAATATGATCGTTGAGATCATTAAGTCCAACGATTAATGTCACACTTCCAAGTCCACTGCTAAATTGTGTCCCTAGGTGCCAGATCTCCACATTTTTTAAATACTTCCATGGATGGTGACTCAGCCTCTTCCCTGGGCAGCCTGTTCCAGTGCCTCACAGCCCTTTTGGTGAAGAAATTTTTTCCTACTACCCAATCTGAACCTTCCCTGGGCTCATATTCAGCTACTCTCAACCAGTACCTCCAGGTCCTTTTCCAGCTTTCCAACCACTCTGTCCCCAACTTGGAGCATTGCAGGGGTTTATTGTGACCCAAGGGCAGGAAATGTCAGGTATAAGAAGTTACTCTTTCACTTTAATTGTCTCATATAACACACAAGGGGACAAACCAGCTACTTTTGTCTGTGTATTTAGCCCATTATTTATATGGACTTAGCTACACCTTTTTTATTGTTTGGATATCCAAACATGCATTGTAGGCATCCTTGGCACACCTTAATCAGGTATCAAAAATAGTGACATGTGCCAGTATGGTACAGTATAAAGTCCTCTGAGAAAACTGAATAATTCAAAAGATAAAAATATCATCACTACCCTGAATTTCTGGAGGTTTTCCTTCCTCTCTGTGTCTCTGTATTTTCATATCCTTTCCAAAGGCCTGCAGCTAATGTGGTGAAGCACTACAGGCTCTTCACCCAGAAGATAGTTTAGAAGAATAAACTGAATGTCTGTGTCATTTCATTTAAATACATCAGAAAATAACCTCACCTTTCAGGGACTTTCCCAAATATCCCCTATCAAGTCCAAAAGCACCTGAGAAAAAATGATATAAAAACAGGGTAGGTTTAAAATCAAAGAAAATAGAAGTTAGACAATAACTTTTAAAGGTTTAAAAACTGCTTTGGGACTAATTTTTACCTTTGCAGAATTATTCTGTCATAAGCACAGTTTAGGGCAGTCTAGGGCAGGAGTATTCTTACTATTTGCTTGCACACCTTCAGACAGGAACTTCCTGAACAGGGAAGCTGATTAAGGTTTCAAGGGACCATTAAATTATGTAGACTGATCTAACATTCCATTTCCCCCAGTTACTCTTGAATAAGCCTATATAACTGCTCTTTGACTAAAGCATATCTACCAAAAAAAGTATCCCATCCTGACCTGAAAATCTCAGGGTATGGAAATGATAGAATTGGAACGTTCACTCCAATTTTTGATATTTGGCTTCCAAATTTAATCACAGCCAAAATTAATCATGCCCAGGGTCCCTCTGTTCTGGTCCCTTGGCCTGCAGGAACAGCCTAAACACACAGCACTTAAGTCTACAGCTTTGCAATTACCTGTTGGTAACAGATTTCACTCAATATAAATTCCAGTGTAAACAGCAGCAGTGCTTGACAACTGTCTCCAGAGACCTATAGCACCTACCTGGTTACTAATCCATTCAAATAGCTTTGCTTGATATTGTGGAGAGCTAATTTCTAAATTACAGTGCATTGTGGTACTATGTTAGGAGCTTTATAAAAGCCTAAAATAATTTTATCTCTACGATATCTTCATAAACAAAATTAGTAATTTTCAAGAAGAAAATGATATTATTTGAGGAGACCTAGAGCTAATTAATTTTATTCCTACCTCATTTTTATTTACTAGGTCTCATGCCAGCTGTCCTGTTGTTACTACAAATCTAAATGCCCAGGAGTTACCCAAGTAATCCCATCTGATCTTCTAGAAAAAACAGACATAATATCAGCAGGTCCTTTAGAATCATCCTGTTACTCAAGGTCTCCTGCCATGGGTTAACCACAGCCATTATCTTTTAAGAGCCTTAAGTACAAATTCTCTAAGAAAATGGAAAGCTGAACATTGAGCATTATGATTGAAACCCTTTCCTGGAAAAAAAAAAAACAAACCANTTTCATTTTTTAAATAAGAATATATAATTTTTTGAAAGCAGACCCTTTTTGTACAATACCCGTTTTTTGTGAAACTAATCAACAAGCAAACCTTTTAACAAAAATAGTAAGAGATATTTTGTGTATCATATCTGCTCTAGGAATGAGGAATGTTTTCCCATTCCTCACTTTTGTTATTTCTAAGGGAAGGTCAAAACCCTGAACTTCACACACAGTTCTGACCAACCTGATATTACCCTGAAAACATTCCTGCTTTCTAATCCATCCCACACACAACGAATTACATTCACATTCTCCTCCACTCTTCTTTCTTACCAAGCTCATTGAGGTAGCCACCATGTTTCCAGTCTGCTGGCAGTGTTCCTGTGTAGTCCATGACTGTTCCTCGTTTTCCATGTTCCACATTTTTGAGATTCACAAACAGCTGGTTGTTTTTTGCCTGTTTCAAAGAAAGATAAGTAATAGAAACCGGATCAGGTGGGAAGCTGCTGAATTTCCACGTGATAATCAGGGAAAACAAAAATAAACCAAAAAGGAAACATAAGGGAACAAAGCAAGATAAAAAAAACAGACTGATTGCAGAGAAGTTTCCAGATTTTTATGCTTTACCTTTGCCAAGGTCAGTCTCTCCATGTTGTTGACATGAGGTGGGGTAGTGCACTGAGTTAGAGTATGATAACTAGGATTAGAGAAATAGTGACTGTTGGCATTTCCACCATTGCTGTGAGGGATGGTTTCTGAAAAGAAAGAGAAAGGAAACGAACAACTGAAAATAGCATGGCATTTCTTTCTTAAGGTATGTTTTTGACAGTGATTTCAGAATCTGATTTAAAGTTTCTAAACCCCAAAACAACCCTAAATATCTTGCATTCATTTAATGAAATTAGAGACACAGAGCAGTAATGGACTAGTTCTGTCCCCATATTCAGCAAGAGCATCTTCAAGCAAGAGCATCTGCTAACTTCTGTTTCCCTTGCTCTTTTTCTCCTCTGCAGTCATAGTATTGTGCTAATTAGAGTAACTTGTACCATCAAGTCCACAACAACATTTTCTGGTGGTTCAAGACCACCAGCACCTGCTGATTTGCTTTTCCTTAACTCTGATAACGTTTTCTGCTGTTTTCTTTAGCTGCTGCTTTCTTTGGCAGTGGTGTTCAGAAATCAGCATTGCCTGAAGTTCCATGTAGCCATTGCATCCCAAATCACAGGTCCTTTCATAGGTTAGAAACTCCTGTTTGTTTCATTGCTCCTTTCCTTAATTTGTTTCAAACTCAAGCTACTTCATCTGGTTTCCTACAGAATTTTGCCACAGATAGTGTGAAATCCTGATTTTGTACAGCCATAGTAGTCTTTCTGTGTTCAAGCTGTTGGCATTGAATTTAAAATCTCTGTAGAAGCCATATTTTGCCACACTCCAATTCTATTTAAAAACAGGCACAGAGGAATAAAAATGNAGCTAATTAATTTTATTCCTACCTCATTTTTATTTACTAGGTCTCATGCCAGCTGTCCTGTTGTTATTACAAATCTAAATGCCCAGGAGTTACCCAAGTAATCCCATCTGATCTTCTAGAAAAAACAGACATAATATCAGCAGGTCCTTTAGAATCATCCTGTTACTCAAGGTCTCCTGCCATGGGTTAACCATAGCCATTATCTTTTAAGAGCCTTAAGTACAAATTCTCTAAGAAAATGGAAAGCTGAACATTGAGCATTATGATTGAAACCCTTTCCTGGAAAAAAAAAAAACAAACCACCAAACCAGAAAAAATCAACAGACCTGAGCCCAAACTCTGGTTTGACCAAGACTGGGGATGAGCAGGAAGCTAAATAATGTTGCATAAGGTTGTCCTGATTCCCAGAATCTCATCTATTTGTAAGTACAAGAACTGAAGTTAATTAAATGATCTAAATTGTATTGGCACTGAAAGTCCCTTTTAAGGCTTTCACTGGTCAGTGCAATCCAGCCTTTTTGGAATGCATGAGATTGGAGAAGGATGAGAAGACAGCATAAAGCAGGATACAGCAACTCTCACCACTTCTTGGGAATTTTTCTTCTTACAGACAATGCTCTGTCTTCTAGCAAACAGGAGACTTAGCTGGGAAGATCTCCTAGAACTTACAACTGAAGCAGCTCAGATAATGAGAAACTACTTTTTAAACCTTTGATTCCCTTTGTTGTAGATTAAAGCAAAATATATATATATATATATATATATGCAACCTTTCATTTTTTAAATAAGAATATATAATTTTTTGAAAGCAGACCCTTTTTGTACAATACCCGTTTTTTGTGAAACTAATCAACAAGCAAACCTTTTAACAAAAATAGTAAGAGATATTTTGTGTATCATATCTGCTCTAGGAATGAGGAATGTTTTCCCATTCCTCACTTTTGTTATTTCTAAGGGAAGGTCAAAACCCTGAACTTCACACACAGTTCTGACCAACCTGATATTACCCTGAAAACATTCCTGCTTTCTAATCCATCCCACACACAACGAATTACATTCACATTCTCCTCCACTCTTCTTTCTTACCAAGCTCATTGAGGTAGCCACCATGTTTCCAGTCTGCTGGCAGTGTTCCTGTGTAGTCCATGACTGTTCCTCGTTTTCCATGTTCCACATTTTTGAGATTCACAAACAGCTGGTTGTTTTTTGCCTGTTTCAAAGAAAGATAAGTAATAGAAACCGGATCAGGTGGGAAGCTGCTGAATTTCCACGTGATAATCAGGGAAAACAAAAATAAACCAAATAGGAAACATAAGGGAACAAAGCAAGATAAAAAAAACAGACTGATTGCAGAGAAGTTTCCAGATTTTTATGCTTTACCTTTGCCAAGGTCAGTCTCTCCATGTTGTTGACATGAGGTGGGGTAGTGCACTGAGTTAGAGTATGATAACTAGGATTAGAGAAATAGTGACTGTTGGCATTTCCACCATTGCTGTGAGGGATGGTTTCTGAAAAGAAAGAGAAAGGAAACGAACAACTGAAAATAGCATGGCATTTCTTTCTTAAGGTATGTTTTTGACAGTGATTTCAGAATCTGATTTAAAGTTTCTAAACCCCAAAACAACCCTAAATATCTTGCATTCATTTAATGAAATTAGAGACACAGAGCAGTAATGGACTAGTTCTGTCCCCATATTCAGCAAGAGCATCTTCAAGCAAGAGCATCTGCTAACTTCTGTTTCCCTTGCTCTTTTTCTCCTCTGCAGTCATAGTATTGTGCTAATTAGAGTAACTTGTACCATCAAGTCCACAACAACATTTTCTGGTGGTTCAAGACCACCAGCACCTGCTGATTTGCTTTTCCTTAACTCTGATAATGTTTTCTGCTGTTTTCTTTAGCTGCTGCTTTCTTTGGCAGTGGTGTTCAGAAATCAGCATTGCCTGAAGTTCCATGTAGCCATTGCATCCCAAATCACAGGTCCTTTCATAGGTTAGAAACTCCTGTTTGTTTCATTGCTCCTTTCCTTAATTTGTTTCAAACTCAAGCTACTTCATCTGGTTTCCTACAGAATTTTGCCACAGATAGTGTGAAATCCTGATTTTGTACAGCCATAGTAGTCTTTCTGTGTTCAAGCTGTTGGCATTGAATTTAAAATCTCTGTAGAAGCCATATTTTGCCACACTCCAATTCTATTTAAAAACAGGCACAGAGGAATAAAAATGTCATTAATTCTGCTCTTTAATGCAGAAACATGTTTGAGGAAATAATCTGCTCAAAACGTCGCTTACCTGAAATGGTGTAATCTGCATTCATGACCCTCATAGCAGGGGTGTAGGTCACTGTGGGCATATTTGTTTCTTTTCCTTTCTGCTTTTGTCTGTAAATGATGAACAGCACTAACAAGAAGAGCACAACCAGGACAAGAATGATGATGCCTGCTATAGCCCCTATCTGGTAGGAATCAGCAGGGATGGCAGTACTGGTACGGCTTAAACTGTTCAAGTTTCCCACTATAATTACACCAGCTGAAATACAAGAAGAGATGAAAATATGTGGCATGAATTCAGAAGATCGTGTGTCAGGAGCAGAAGATAAAATTTCACTTCTAAATCCTTCTGCTAATCTAACTAGTTAATAATGCCAAAATAGAGCTATGTCGGAAACCAGTGTGAAGAACCTTGAGGAAAAACACTGATCATCTTCACAGAAGGAGATATTTTCATTAATTGGAAAAAATAACAATATTCCATAGCCAAAAGCACAGGGCAGGTAAAGCCCATGCTCTGGACAACACAGCACTGCATAACATTTCATGCAATCTACACTTGGGTGCTTTGATCCAATTAACTCTCACTGAAAGTCTACAGGACATACCTAATTTAATAGAATTTTATTTAAATACATGCATACAACTTATCAGATTCATTTAATGAGTGACGGGGTTTAACAGGCCAACCCAATTTCTATATGAAACTTTTACAGGTGGCTTTATTGCGTGTGGGCTTTACCTTGATCACACCTGGCCCCTTTCCAGCCCGGGCTGCAGTAACACGTCCCTGTGATGTGGTCACAGGTGGAGTTGTTCAGGCAGTCACAGATCTGGCGACATCCGTACCCGTACGTGCCCTGGGGACATTCTGAGGGCACAAAGGCGAGTGAAAAACCAGGCGAACTCAGTACTGTTTAAATGCTTCGGTGTTGCAGACCTGCAGCGCCACACGTTTGTAACCCGGCACGTTTCTGTCCGTGGTCAGCAGATGGCAATGTGTCATTAGCAGCAGCTCTCTTTGGGAGGGGATTTTAAGGAGACCCTTCAGTGTGTGTGTGTGTATATGAAGGGAATTGTGTTTAGAAGTGTATTCACCATTTACCTGCAGTGTTGCTGCCGCTAAGGCAGTGCATTAAAGAAAAAAAGCAATCAAAAAAAAGATAAAAAGGGTAAAAGACACTGAATGGGCCAGATGTGAATAAAGAGCCAGAACACCAGGTCTCTTCAGGTTACTTATATCCCAGTGCTTGAAAAATCAAGTAATCATAAGAGTGGAGCCAGACATCTGGCTGGTGTCGTGCTGTGTGACAGATGTGCTGATGTAAAAGAGCAAGAGAAAAGGGCCTAAGGAGTCTAAAATGCATGACACATTTATATAAAAATAAAATTGCTGCTTATCACATACTTTGATCCTGGAATGTATATACTGGGAAACTACCTACAGAAGAAAAATGCTAAATCATGAAGAATAATTGGAAGAGTTTTACATACTTTTTTTCTCTCCCAGAAAGATCTGAATACAGTAATTAATTACTGATCAAAGTGTCTCCTACATCATGCGATTAGTATGGTAAAGAATTATCCTACAATGATAAAAATTAAAAATTAAATAAATTTTGGTGTTTTTATACTGACACTTCTGGTGTGGCCTCTTGCATTGTAGTAGTTCTGATGGTTTTAGCAAGTGTAATATTGCTTCACATTCTGAGACTCAATTTTCTGAAATCTCTCTGGAGTGCTGTAATTATGTTTTAACTTGTTTTCTTTCTTTTTTCTTTTTAAAATACTCTAGCTCATCTTTTATGTATTCGTAATTCAGAGTAATTCACAAAATAAAGTAACACAATGAGTGCCATAGAAATGTTCTTGCAGTCTTGACAGATCAGACTCAAGTGAAACTTTGCTTACGTATCTTCTCCTTCTCTTGATTACACTCAATAGAACAAGAGTATAACTACTGAAGTGAATGGCTGGGCAAAACCCATCACGTCATAATATATTTTAAAGTATTTTAAAATCTGAATTACAATGAATACCAAAACATTTGGTTTAGTATTATTAAATCATTACTATTAAATTGTTGGATTAAACATATAATCTATAAAGCATAATAAGAGAGTTAAATTTGCCAAAGTGCTCAGAGTGATTTTTTGACAACAGAAGATGATCTTAAGAAGTTAATCTTTTCCTGAATATTATTGTTCTTTTGAAGAGAAACATAGAAATCATCAGAGTGAATGAATCTGGGAGAACTGGTCTGTAAAGTCAACAACAGTTTGACCCAGAGTTCCGTGTTTATGTGCCTGGTTGTTATTTTAATGTACAAAATTCTACCACCATTGATGTCAGTGATGTTTTTCTTGATTGTCACAAGAACCACATACATATGAAAACAAAATGCCATCTACAATGCTTTTATAACCCAATTGTGTTGTAAAACCACACTGCAAAGATCAGCTTTTATCCACTACTTCTTATCTTTAGTTTTCCAACTATCAGTTTTCATTGTGGTTTACGCTACTGACAATTACTTGGATTCATTTGTGGCTTTTACACGACAGAGTTGCTGGATGGTTTTTTTTTAGCATTTTGTCCAAGGCAACTACGATGTCGTGCAAATGCCTCTTGAATCTGGATCCATCCCCAGAGGCTCTTTCCCCACCAGAATTCCCAGTGGAGCCACGGCAGTGGCCAGGACACTCACTCTGCTCGCAGTGCTTGCCCATGAACCCCGTGCGACACGTGCACTGCCCGCTGATGTGGTCACAGTCAGCCCCGTTCTGGCACTGGCATATCAACGCACAGTCCTTCCCAAAAAACCCCAGGGGACATCCTGCAATACAAGGAGGAGGAGGGAGGGGGAGAGAAGCGGTGAAACAGCCACTCTGGAAATGAAACTCTGGTGAAGTGTGTTACTGAGAGCTCGTTTCTGCAGCTTCAGAAACGTGGCATTCCATGAACACAACGCAGCGGTTTAGGCAAAAAACCCACAACTGTGTAAAACTGAGGCTGGGAAATTGTTCAGACAGCAGAGGCCTTCTGAAGAAGGCAGTAAGGATGGCTCTCTGAAGAAATGGGTTTAAGAAGAATGAGGAGAAGGAGGCAGTTTGTGAACCAGAGCACGAAGTCTGTTCAGCAGTCAGTGAACATTTGGACATATTTTCTTCACAGTTTATGTTGAAGCACAACAAAAACAAAAATAACAACATATTGTATCTGAGATACTCGCAAAGATACCATTTCAATATGGGGAAGACATACCACTGCAGAGACATCATTATTCACCAGCAGGAAGCAAAATAACCATGATAGCTGACAGCTGAACCAGCATAGTAAATGTCTTCCAGAACTGCATCCATATGGCTCTATAATAGATCTGTTATTTCTTGCCACTATGACATTATTCATTTGAAAAAGGAAAGGTTTTTTTTTGAGAAAAAACATATTTAAACAGTAAATGCAGAACAGAGTCAGCACTCATATTTTCCTTGAGGTCAAAGATAAGGGTTGTGCTTGGATTACAGACAAAGGGCGTGTGACTGCCTGAATTGAAGGTAAACCAAACTGAAGGTGTAATATGATAAAGATAAGAAGTCAACTCTTATCAATATTTATTTCCAACAAACATTTGTTTCTTAAACTTTGCATGAGCTCTTACCCAGCATATAATGAGTGTCCTGCACATACACCCAGTCACTGCATGGTTTTTTTATTTTAATAAAAAACTCTTGTGAAAAAAAAATATTATTAAATGAAGAACACTCCAAAACAAATTATAATGTTACAGTCTAGTGAAGTTAACCTTCCAAGTTCCAAGTCAAACAGCTCCTGTATTATTATCTGAATTACAGGTGCTGAGCTTCAGCTGTTGCAACTGCCCCTGGGAGGCAGCAATTGCAGATACTGGATGTAGTGTATGATCACTCTGCAGTGACAACAGGGGCTGTGCCTCAGCAGACCACAGCCACAGCTGAGCTAGAAGCTGTTCCCTTCCCCCTTCAGGCTGAAGGACACTGAAGGATAGTTCTGTCACTGATTTTGTGGGCTAGGAATGGAATACAGGAGTAAGTCACTTACTCTGTGTACAGTAAAGGCCAGTCCACCCTGGGGTGCACTTGCATTCTCCATCATAGGCACTGCAGAAAGCTCCATTGTGGCAGTTGCATGTGTGGATGCAGTTGGGTCCCCAGTGGGAAGGTGGGCAAGCTGAAACAACCCGAAGCAATTAATTAATCTCACATGAAAAAGGCCCTTGATACCCATGAATAGAGCAGGTTCTGTTCACATATGAGCACTGCTTTGTTTGGTGTTTGTTGTTTTGCTTTTGAATGTATGGTTTGGACTGCAGATTTATTGATTTATTTACTTAAACTGGGGAATCAATTTACTCCAGGTAAAAAGTTCTGAAAAATACTAAATGTGTGAAAACCCCAGTGATAATTGATACTCAGTAAAAAAGACATTCATACAAACTTTCTCATAGAGAGAACCAGGAAGCAAAGATTTCTTCATTTATTTTTTTAATCTGCAAACAGTTCAGTTGCATGCAGTCAAAGGTATAAGGCTTTTAAGTCTCAAAATTGAAGGCAAACAGAAGATTGAAATACATATATAATCTATAGCTATATATATATATTATTCTTGTGTTTCCACTGCAAGATTCTATGTAATAAATATAATCAGGTCTGTACCTCTGTCAGGTTAATTCAGTTGCTTCCATGGCTCAAATAATCAATACAGTATTTCTAAACCCCGAGTAATTATCTATAAAATGCAGATTACTTTGTTCACAATCATGTCGCCACATTACGAAACAGAATTTACTGGCTGCTCTGAAAATGTCATGATGAATGAATGTGATACTCTCTGCTGCCATTAGAATAGCGGAGTGGTTCCAAAATACTAATTACTTTCCAGAGAGAGAAAAAGATAATTTTCCCCATGTTAGAATACCATGAAGTGAAGAGAGTACTCTAAGAATAGACCCTTTCTCTTGAGTAGGATTCACATCTTTAGGTTTTGTTTTTTCCTTTAGTAAAGAAAGTAGTGCTTTAGTACTTTAAAATAAGTAATAAAATAAATAGTACTTTAGTGCTTTAAAAATAGTTTTGTGGACTGCACTGTGAGTATTTCAAAGGAGAGAAGAAACAGGTCAGACATGGAAGCATTGGTTTTATTCCTGTGTAAATTTTAAAAGGCTGATAACTCGTTATTGTTGTGTACTGATTTGGGTGTCCAGAGACCTGTCTGACAGCAATAAAAACTCCTGGATCCTTTAAACATTTGCATAATGATTTATGTATATGTGGGCTGTATTTTTGCAAAGTGTCATCTTTGCCCAGAGTTCACTTTCACAGAGTTAAGAAACTTATTACATTGTAATGAAAAAAAATACAAAGTTTGTTTTTTTTTTTGCTGTTTCCAATTCATTTGTGCCTTATAATTATTTTAGTTACTGTTTTGTGTTTGAAATTAGTGGTCAATTAAGAAGGAATGTAAATCACATACAGGCAAAAGGTTAGAAGTTTGAAAAAGGTCGCTAGTTCCGAAAGAAATTAATGGAATCATTATTTTCCATGTGAACGAAAGGCCTTTATACAAAGCAAATAAACTTCCTCTGTTATGGTCCATGAGCACAGCCTCAATAAACACTTCCATTCATATTGCTGGCACCATTTTCTTGTTATTGATTCAGTGAGTAAGTCCCTCCTCCTCCTAAATACCCCTATTCTGCTACTCTCCCAACTACCTACTTATTTTACCATAAAAACAGGGACCTTTGTAGTCACTGGCTTCCACAGGAATAAGCCCAAGATTTATTTGGGTATCATACTGAGTTGTGCATGCTAATCACTTCACAGAATTTAGCCAGAAAAGTGAGTTGTTTTTCTTTTTTTCCCCCCAATTTGACCAGATGTTATATTGCACTGGTACAGAGCCAGTTAACCTGGGCCAGTCAAACCGTAAATGATATAAATCAATGAGGCATGTTATGAGAAAATGCACCTCCCTGGGAACTCCAGCACAATGTCCTTTGAATTCTGACATAACAGGGTATGGTGCAGCTTCTTTTATTCACAAAAATTGACTGAAACTCTGGCCTGAATGTGTTTCAGACTGTGTGGATTTTAGTACTTTATGGGATTGGATATGCTTCTTGTGAAAACTTTGCTTAAAACAATTCTTTCCTGTAATTAGTAATTTGCATAGACCCAGCAAGGCCTATGGAGAATGAATACTTATTTAGTAAAATAACTCTAAAAAAAGTAATAAAATTAGGTCCTTTCTATCTCCTTTTTAAGTCAGTAGCAAAGTCCCTATTGAGTTTAGCACACCAAGGCAATACTCATTGAGTGTGACAGGATAATGTCTAATGTCTAAAGACTAGTAATGTATTTTCTGTGAAACGTTTATAAAAGCAAGAAAGAGAAAAATCCATCACAATTATAAGCACTTTAAAAAAAATCCTAGTGGACAATTTCTTAACAAAATGTTCAAACGCTTAATGAGGATGGTTGTGCAGTCAGAGCACTAACTTCTGTTTGAGAAAATCTCAGCTTTGTTTTTAGCTTTGCTAGTGGCTCTCTTTGCAAAGGAGAGTAAGAAAAAAACAGCCTGTGCTTCACTGCCTCAGCTTCTTATTTGTAAAATGACAACTCTTTTTTTCATAAGACTGCCCTGAGAATACAAGCCCTGGGATGTTCACAACACTGCTGGCAAAAGACTAAATAATTACAGACAAGCAAACAATAGGTCAAGAACACTCTCTAATGCAAAGATTCATCAAGCTGCAGACTTAGATGTTGGAAGAGACCTGTATGATCACCTGGTCCAACATCCTACTCAAAGGATCTTCAGTGATGGTAATGTCACAGCTTCTTCCAGGCTGGAGACTTCAGAGCCTCTCTGGACAGCCCTCACAGGATTTTTCTTCTTTTATGTAGTAAAAGTTACCCTTGCTGCAACCTGTGAGCTACTACCTCTTATCTCTTCCCTGTGCACTTCTGAAACAAGCCTGATCCAGCTTCTCTACACCTCTCCCTTGGGCAGTGCAAGGCTGAAAATTGATCCCTCCTGTCCTATGCTCCAGCCCAATTATGAAAAGAATCAAAGTACAAATGTGTTTCTTACAAAAGTGTTGACAAAATGCAGAAAATTTTAGGCTCTCTCCATTACTAACCATGAAGTCCTACTTTCTGACAGCATGTGTACTGTGATTATTTGTTCCAAAATTAAAGGGAGAAAGGCTGATACTTACGCTGGGAGCAGTCACTACCAATCCAGCCAGGGTAACACTGACAGGATCTGTCAATGGGATTACAAGTTCCATTATTGGTGCAGGTGCATATTCCAATGCAGTTCTTGCCAAATCTGCCACTGGGACAAACTGAGAAGACAATGTCACAGTTAGAACTCCTTAGCAATCAGAACAAGGTTTTTTCTTTATTTCAAGAGACAACACCTAACATTTGGATCAAGAAATGTATTGCTTAGTATAATGTTAAAGTGAGGCATTATGAATTCTGGTAAGCACAATATCCTTACTCGCTAGACAAATAATAAGAATACAGTGGGTTTGATACTTAAGGATCAAACGTTGGACTGAAAATGACTACAGCGCTTGGTGTCTGCATCCACAGAGTCTTTATTACAACTTATACCTTCATTACAGAGGGCTCCTGTAAATCCAGGCAGGCAGTCACACAGGCCAGTGATGTGGTGGCAGGGACCACTGCTGTGCACACACTGGGGGCAGGTCTGGCTGCAGCGGTGTCCATAAAACCCGGGGGAGCAAACTGGAACCAGAGAGAACAAACTGTCACTGCTTCCTGTGTTTCCCACACAACCATGAACTGCTCCGCAGGGCACTTGTTCCTGACTTGGAATTAGCTCTGCTTTCTAAATACACAGGACTTGCAGGGGTGGTGGTTGTTGTTTGTACAGTCCAATGATTTACAGTCACAAAAGGAGATTTGCTCGTTTTTCTCAAGGGTTTGCTATATTCTGGTTAATCATGACTGAGTTGACATTCTCTTACATGTCAGGCCAACCTGTGCTTGGATAATGTTTGGAATGCATATATGCTTTATTATTACACATATTGGGCTAATCATGGATGTCTTTTAAGGCATTATTTGAAGAAAACTAATTTAAAACAACAGAGAGAATAGTTTTATCTCTAGATGAGTAAGGTCATCTTAGACTTTGACTTCTTCTGTGTTTCCTCACTTGGAATACAAGTAGCCATTACTCTGCTCAGTAAAAAGTACAAATGGTTTTCAGCCAACCTTTCTTTTAGATATTAACTGTACTCATTACATGGTACAGAGTCACCTAACTTTCAGAGAACCTGAGCCCAGAAATACAAAATCTTCCAGTTAATTCTGATGCTAAAAGCATGAGTTTCTTAAAAAAACAAAACATCAAAAAAACCAACCAACCAACCACCATGAGAAAAAACAAAGAAAAAACCCCCCAAAACCAAACAGATAAAAACCAACACCCCCTGCCCTCCCAAAAAAGTGGGTGGGGGAAGAAAAAAAGGGCTGTTACATAAAATCTCCTTCTTTGTTGCTCTCATCCCTCTTGGCGTTCATTTCCTGATAAATTAAAGTACTAGGTACTACATCAGGAGAAATACCTGCACAGCTGCAATGAGCACTGACAAAACTGACTTGGAATCTGTTCAATCTTTTAATTTCATCCAAGATTCAGTCTTTTAATTATACACTTGATACAAATTATATGGCCAGATCTCTCTGGAGAGATTAACTTCTCCAAGTGAAACAGTGCCAAAAGGTCTTCCTGTTTACTGAAAAGGCACTTTCTGACTGGGATCCAAATTATTCCTATGACCTTTGTCTTCCCAGCCTCCAGACCGTGCATCAGAGAGGGGCTCTGAGAGGCACTGGACTGGAAGCCTCTTGTCCAGGTTATGGGCACAGCTCCAAAACACAAGGGAACATTTTTAACATGTAGTGTTACACTCAGTCTGCCTTCGGATTAACTGATTAGCTGCAGGGCCTTTAGAGGTTAGATAGTGAGAATAATTACTGTGCATAGTTAGAAATGCTCAAGGAATACTAATGGCACACTAATGTGGGGTTTAGCAGTGCCACAGGCAATCCCATTCTTCAGCGTGAAATTTTGCCATTCCCAGACTCAGCACTTGATCCTCCCCTGCTTCTCCTTCAACTACTAGTGATTATTTCATGTTGTCTCCTGCCTTTTGAGCCTCTTTTGGAAGACCCAGGAGCATCTCTGCTTGACCTTACTCCACATGCTTCTTGACCCTCTTTCTGGGACCTACTCTGAAAACACTGCTGCCCTCCAGCTCCAGGGGACACACATTTCTCTCCCCAGAACAACTTTCCCTCACAGTTTCAGTGGTTCAAACTGAGAACAGCTGGACTGCTGGGGAAAACTGTGACAAATCTTGTTGGGAGGGTAGACTTACTATTTACCTCTGTTTCTGGCATGATTTTCTTATCTTTCTTATTCTGCCAGAATTTTCTCATCTGTATCTCTGTTCTTGTAATTTGAATTTTACAGAGACAAATTTTTCAAGAAGAACTATGGGTACATTTGATATCCTCTGCTTACTGTGAGGCCTGATCCCGTTGGTCATTCTTACAAAATGTGTGTTTAAAAAAAAGGCAGTGTCTAGGCTAATGATTCCTACCAGACTGAGTGGAAGGTTTTCAGTTTCTGAAACTCATGTGTGGGTTTTTTTACGTGCCAAAATATGCACAACAAACTTAAGGTTCATCAATCACGTTTGGAAATGTTTGGCTTCAGAATGGCATCCCTTAGTAAATTTCTTAGAAAGTCATGTTTCTAACAATGCCACAGCACAAACAGTGAATAAAAGTGAAGTTGTACCATAACAAGAAGAGCTCTATTAGTTGGAGACATTTGTTCATTCCAGGTAACTTTTTTTTTTTTTAATGTATTTTGACAAAATGTCCAATCAAGGAGTATTTCATAGTACCTCATACTACAATTAACAAAGCATTATGGTGTTACATGATACATATTCCAATAAGAGAGGGAGAAACAGAGACTTTAGAGCATTTATTTTGTCCTTACTTCTCTGACATGTGGTGCCTCTGTATCCTGGTGCACACTCACAGATTCCATCATCTGGAGAGCAGGATGCTCCGTTTTTGCAGTAACAAGGCAAGGAGCAGTTTGGACCCCACTGTCCCTCGGCACACACACTGTCACAGTGAATGCCTGAAAGCAGAAATAAAACATTCATAAAGAGTTAAGTTAAACTCTTTGTCCTCAGGGACTGATTTTTGAAATACAGCTCACATAATCTGTTTATGAAAATACCACTAACATCAGGAAAATAGAAGAAGGTAAACTTGCATCCCTGTTCCTGCCTTCCCTTAGAAGAGTGAATTTCTTTCTTACTCTAGTTGTGATGAGCCATGTACATTAATGGTTTTTGCTTCCTCCAAATTACTGCTTCAGAACCACAAACGCTTATTTTCAAATTTTATGTTTGGGAAATGCGGGAGAAAAGGTATATAGAAACTTTTCCTTCTGAGTTTAAGAATTCTTTGGGTCTGACATAATTCTGTATAATAATGGGGTGCAGGACACTGAATGATTTCTAATTAGTGGTGAGCTGATTACTGCTCAGCCTCATACCAAATGGAAAAATGTAGTGCACACAAAAGGGTTTCCAAACACACCATGTGAACATTCCAAAATGCTTAGCTGCAACAGTGTTAAGGATGCTGGTCAGTCAGTGCTTTGTTTAACTGTTTTTGGTATAAAATTGATTGTAAGATGGCCACAACCCGAATCCCTGCACATAAATCATAATATAAATGACTCATTATAATCATCTAGTCATGGCTGGTTTGCTGTTGAGTTTTTTTTGGTTAGTTTTGTTGGGGTTTTGGGATCTTTTTT